>CAAKHF010003410.1:1136-14187 GCA_901007745.1 Hippocampus kuda
TGTGGGGGTTGGGTGGGGGGGGGGGGGGTTCTTTCTACTTATGATAAACATGTCAACCAAATTTAAGTTTGCTGTCACGCTTTTTTTTTTTATTTCCACGTGCAATTTTCAACGGCGTCTACCTGCACGGGTGCCCGCGTTGCTAATTAAGCGCTTGCCGCGTTAATGTCCAACGTAGCCAGTCAAGATTCAATTGGCTCCGCGGCGGATTAATGGAGCGTTAATCAACATGCTAATTAGCTAATAAGCCGTTAATTAAATCAGGCGGTTGCGAGGCCCGCTTAAGCTCGTCGTAGCACACACGCGACGACGATGACGACGACGTCCATTTGAAACGTCTCCACGGGAAAGCGCCGAGCCGACCGCGGCCCCGAGCGTGCCGCCTGACCCCGCCCACCTCGGCCCTCTACAAGGCTAATTTCTGGCGAGCGGTGACACGACGCGGCGGGATCAATGGCGCCGCTTAGCCCCGCTGGCAGAACGCCAATAAGCATCAGTGAATCATTTGCCGGCGCTAACGGGAAATCAATACACTAACTTGACCCGAGCCGAGTACCGATTCTTCTTCTCCTTCGTGGACTCGTGGGACTCTTTCAAGTCGACGTCAGCAAAGTTTGGGTTACCTTGCGCTTATCATTGTAACAATCCTTTTCGGGATTATTAATGACACCAATTGTTGGTGCCGGTTCTGGGTTCATAAACTTTCTTTATGCGCATTCAAAATAATATATATAAATTTTTAAATCAACCATAACAAATACATGTATTCTTTATGTATCTCTTGCAGAATTAAACGTTAATAATCTTTGTTATGCACCTTTCGCCCCCCCCATGCATTTTTTTGACTATTGTCATATGACAATAATTATGACAATAATTATTGATAATAATTATTATTATGACAATAATTTAGAAAACATGCTTAACGCTACTCAACACACACACACACACACACACACACACACACACATACACACACACACACACACACACACACACACACACAAACAGATTTCATCAAGTGACTTTTGTGGTGCCTGGACTTAGAAGTGACCCGAACAAGCAGTTTCTTAGCCGAATTTTTTGTCTTGGGTAATGACCTCACATTGCGTTTCTTAGTTTTACGTAGGTGATCACAGTAAATGATTTGGGTATCAAAATCTCAGTTTTGTTTTTGTTGGTCTATAGCCTGAGGTGTCACCTAACCATAAAAATATATTTAAAAAAAAAAACAATGATATGTAGTGTCAAAATCACTGTTCAGCTCGACATGTTTCTTGTTTTCTCCACTTTTGAACCCCAAAAGAAAAACTTTTTTCTCCTGAGTGAAAGTAGAGAGTCCATTCTTTCTTTCGGAAGGTGTCTATCCTGTCAGAGAGGACAATATTATTCCACGAGTCTTGGAAATTGCGTCCAAATGCTCCAGAACGGCTGTCAGTCTTAAATTAGGAGCATGGACAGGGAAGGAAGTCAACTCACGAGTCAAGGCAGGACTATCTGACGAAGCCCTTGCTTCTGACTCCCGCCCCCCGCCTCCCCCCGAGGCGAAGCGGGCCACAGATCAATACATTTGATGGCGGGGCGGCCCTCCGAAGCCATAAAGGTTTACTCTGGAACAGCTGGGCTGGCGCGCGAGCCGAGCTTGTCTGACTAATGAATCGTGAAACAATCAGGCCGTCGCCATTTGTGTTTAGATCTGTAAATATGGCGGCGTACAAGTGCCAGACCAACGCCGGCGCTCCAGCTGGGGCCGCAGATGGTCTGGATGGCGAGGCAAAGCTCCCGCTTTGCCCGCCCGCACGCCAAGCTCCGGTGCCGCCGCCGAGTGACAAGTTCACTTTACGTGCTAACTTAGCCCGCCTGACGCACGTCGCCAGCCAACACGCACTTCACCTAATTAAAAAAAAAAAAGAAGAAAGGGCAAAAAGAATAAAATCAAATCAAATCCTTATAAGACAGACAAATGAAGCCCCTAGAGTTACAAAAGCAAGTGGTTAGCTTCTTTTTACACTCAGAATGAACAATGTAAAAAAAAAAAAAAGCCCCAAAGTTTCTGATTAAATGGAACAAATAAAAGAAATTATGTATTTTATTTATTCATAATGTCTTTATTATATTCTTTATATATTTGATTATTTCTAATGTATTTGCCATACTGTATTATTCATTATCATGATGTCATTATTATTATAATTACTATTGTCATCAGTTTCATTAAATTCTATTGGGAAAAAAAATTAGTTTTTAATGACACTTTTTTCCACTTGTATGAAAATAATTTGATTTTTTTCATATCCGATGATTGACTCTTTACGCCGTCATTAATTTTTTAAAATAGAAATAAAATTACATGATCAAATGTTATGATTTGTTTTTTTTACTTTTGTTGTTCAAACGTCTGAACGTATATGTACGCTTGTTAAAAATGTAAAAATATTAAGTTTTTTGGGGTTAAATGGTTTTTCATGAAAAAAAAATTTTTGTACTTATGACGTTTTTTTTATCTAGCAGATTAGTCATGTATTTTATTTAAAATGTGACTGGTAAAGTATTTGTTTTTACAGTTTCATTAAAAAATGACAGTCATATTGTGATTTTATTTTCATTTAGATTTTTCCAATTTTCAAACTTCTCCACTTGGAAAGAAAAAACGCCGCTGCTAAGTTGTCCAAAATAAAGAAAGACAAAAACTGACATTGATTGACCAACATTTTTGTTGTTTTTGGGAGGCGGGAACGACCGAAAGACATTTGCATTCATTTCAATGTGGGCATCTGATATGAGATCGAAATGTTTTGATCGTGGTCACTGACTGAGTTCAAGACGTATCTCAAGGCGCCGCTGTTGCGCGCTTGATCCAAACGCAGTCAACAGACGAAAGAAATCAAGTTCTGGACGGGACATTTTAAGGTGCCTGCGCCGACACTGAAGTGCTGAAACGCAGCTGCTACGACGACGCCAGCGACCTTAAACACAGCATGGCGACATCGTTTTTTTTTTTCCCTCCATTTGGGATCTGCCGCCCTTGCCCCCCCCCCGCCCCCCTCCTCGGAAATGGAACGTTAACTGTCCCGACCCTCGCTAGCGGCAAACGGCTTAACTAAACTGTCAGCTCTCATAAAGCCAATAAAAGGATCAGATAAATGTTTATTACGGAGCAGGAAAAGATCATTTTCTGGACAGAAATTGAGGATGACCTTTCCGGATAATTCCAGCCCCCCCACCTCCCCTCTACCATGCCCCCAAGACCCCGCTCCCCCCACCCCCAATCCTTCCTTCTGCTGTATAAATCAGCAGTGGCTCCATTTTGTTTCATGGCTGATGAAGCCTTGCTGACGTGGGACTGCCACAGCTGACGTTTGTCCCAGCGCTGCCGTGGCAGTTGCAAAGGTCGGTAGACAGGTATGCAGCATTGCTCAGGAAGTAGTCGGGAGGACGGGTCAGTCAGTCGACAGGCCCATCGGTGCTCAGCAAGTCGGTGAACAGGGAAGAAGGTAACTATCGGATGGTCGTGTTCGTCGACAGGTAGGAAGGAGGTAGAAGATAGGTAGACAGGGAAACCAGGCAGACGAGCGAATAAATACAGTAAGTAGGTACCAGTAGATAGGCAGGTGAAAAGGTAGTTAAGTAGGTGAGTTGGGGATAGGGAGGTACTAAGGGCCTGTCGGGGAGGAAGGATTGGTTACTAAGTAGTCACACAGCTAGCTATGTAGCAAAGAATTGGTAGGGCTTTGGAAATAGTCATGTAGGAATGATCAGTCAGTAGCCAAGGAGGTAGGAATGGCAAGTAGGGAGGTAGGATTGGTTATCAGTAGTCAGCTAGTTAAGAAGGCTGGAAGATAGGAAGAGGTCGGATGGCTCAGGAGGTAGCTAGGAAGGAAGGATTGCCTCATAAGTAGTCACGCAGGTGCTCAGCTAAGTAGGTAGCTAGAGATGGGAAGGATTGCTTAGTAAGGAATCAGATAGGTAGCTTGTAGCCAAGAAGGCTGCTTAGTATGAAAAGGTTGTCATGGGTCAGTAAGTAGACTGGTAGCGTGGCAGACACAAAGATAAGTCAGTAAGTAAGTAGGACAGTAGATAAGCAGGTAAAAGCTAGCTAGCTAGCTAGCTAGGTACGTAGGTGAGTGAGTTGTTTGATTAATATGCAGACAGGCTAGCTAGGCTAGTTGGTTTGTCCTCATTATCAATTAATTTGTTGGTTGATTCATCGGAGTGAGTGAGTACCAGGAAGGAGGAGGGAAGGAGTTGAAGAGGGATGAGTTCCAGCCCGGCGGGCAGCGACGAGGACCCGCTTGGCGGCTGGACTGTAGATCAGCCTAATGGCGGCATTAGCTGGCGAAACGGAGCTAAAACAAGCGGCCGCGCTCCAGCGTGTGGAGTTGAAGGAGGGTTCAAGTGCTCCCTAACCCCGGCGCCACACCAGACCAGGGGGTAATTGTCGTCACGCTGATGGCCGCCGTTTAATCTGCTCTATGTCTTGATTTCCTACGACGGGTCACCGGGACGAGACGCACCTCGGGCAATGATGAGCAAAAAAAAAAAAAAAGAAAAAGAGAAATAATCCTCGTTCTTTACGCTGTCCCACATCAAGGAAATATGCAACGACCTCACCGCCAGCCCTGTTAGATTTGTTGCAGTTCCGTAGCCCTTTTCACCTGAAAAAAAATCGCTGACTTTGAATGGATTGACACGTTATGCGAATATAAATATATAAATGTGTGTTAAAAAGGGATATTTGGCTGCGGGGTGGGTTCAACGTGCGCGAAGAACATCAGAAGAACGACAGCGGTGGCTTAAGGGAAGTCAAGATGGCCACCAAGAAGGCGACGAGACGATCGTGGGGAACAATAAAGAAGAAGATGAAGAAGACAAACACGCCACAAGACCTCCAGACAACAAAGACGAGATGAAGCAAACACTCGGGGAGCAGCCTGTGTTTGGTCACTTGGAAGCGCCGCATCCTCTTGGATGCCGTTCCCTTCAACCCGCCGTGTGTGCGTGCGTGCTAAGTGCTTGCGCGCGCGCGCGTGTGAGCGCCCGCGTGCGGCTGCCAACGTCGAAAATGAAGCGGTCAGCCGACAGCTCGGCTTGTCAAAGGGAGCGGTAGGCGGCCGCGCCACGCGCAGCGGCGAGGGCGGGCCGAGTCGGGGCGGGGCAAGGTGGGGCAGGCGGCCGGGGCGACGCTTGTCTGGCAGTGATGCATAAAAATTTTTTTTTAAAAATGAGAGCGGGGTCGGCCATGCGGTGGCGGATGGGTAGGTGAAAAAGATGGAGGGGTCAGGCAAGTGGAGCAGGTAGGACAGGATGGTGGGAAAGAGAGGAGGCAAGAAAGTGCAAGTCAGAGGTGGAATTCGGATTTGTGGTTGGAAAAGAGCCACGGGGAGAGGCACATAAAGCTGGGAAAGAGAGCGAGACGGGCAAAGCAAGAAGAAAAGGGTGCCGGCAAAGGAGACACAAGGAGAGCAGGTGGAGGAGGTCAGCGTGGTGGCGGCTGAAGAAATCAGGAGCGGTGGGCCCAGGTGGGCTTGATGGGAGGGGTGGCGGCCTGAGTGGTATTAAAAAAAAAAAAAGTGGGAAAGCAGGTGAGGAAAGAGAATGAGTGGGGTCAGGCAAGCGGCGGGGCGCCGAGGACCGCCCCTCACCTGCCCCCATCATGCCACATCTGCTCAGCTGTGAGGATACCTGGGGCTCGCAGGGGGGGGGGGGGGCGCCGGCCTCCGTATCGTTACTTCCCGTTACATCATACGAGCAGGACAAGGACGCCAGGCGGCCAGGCCAGGCCGCGGCAGCCGTCCCCCGACCCCCCCCACACAACCCCTACCCTCCCTTCTCCCATCCCGTCCACCGAGACGCAAAAGCAGATGGTCACCCTCAGTGAGATGTTAGCCGCAAAAACGGGGAAACATCTTGACGACGACGGTTGCCACGGCGACGGCAGTGAGATGACAACAGATGCTGCCGGTCATGTGACGCTTTGCCCCTGGAAGGCCGCTTGACATTTTGGTTGTGGATTATTTCGAGTTGTGTTTCTATCCGTCGAGGAAGGTGGCGGTTCATCGTTATTCACGTGCCATGGATTTTTGTTGAACTGACTTTTTGCTTACGTCTCAATATTTTTTTTTTCTCATTGTGTGCTGTGCTGGTTTTGATCAGGCAATTTTGTGGCCGTCCTGAATTGAATGAAAGTGTTCTGACCGTTCGATGGAGGCGACCGGCCGGTCGTCTCCGGAGGACAAAGACGTCAAGGTGACACGTCGACGGTTCTCCATGGGTGGCGTCTACACCCCCCCCCCCCTTTCCAACACCACACGCACGCCGTCACCCATGATGTCACACACACGGCGAAGAAAGAAGCAAAGTCACCTCTGGGGTACGACGACCATGAAGACGAAACTGTTTCACGCGGAGCAAGTCACGATGAGCACACGACTCAATCTGCCTCTCGTATTTACTCCTTTTCTATTTAAATTTTAAATTAAACATTGTCGCTACGCAGTCGATATACACGCGGCTGGTCAACGGTGTCGGCAAACACACACGCCGACATGAACTCCTTCTCTGCCATTGACGGCTGTAGAAGTCGAAAAGGTACATTGCTTTCTCCTGAATTGGAATGCTACTTTGGGTCGACAACACACCCGAAGAGCGCTTCAGATCACGGATGGACGTGAAAAGTGAATTCTTAAACATACCTCATGTATGGTTTACCTCAACAAAGACTTCCATCAACAGATTTGCAAACGCAAGACAATTTGATGTCTAACTTCGATCGCTGGCATTTCATGCTCCTCACTTAGAAGATTTTGTAAAGCCCAAAGACAAATCTTCAATGAACCAAAAGGCAATTTTGCAAAAGGCAAGTTAGCGTCTTCAATAGGCCTAACAGATGTTTTTTTTTTTTTCCATGCACATCGACAAATCTTGAACAAATCCAAGTTACATAAACGACAAAGACATGGATGGATTCAATTAACTTCAACCGTTTCTTAGAAAAATCCAAGACAATTTAGTGTCGTAACCGAATCTAACCTCATTCATTTTTTTTTCGTAAATAAGTCTGAAGTGCAATTAATTTTTTTATGTCGATATCAAAGACAATTTTGTCTTCAGTGACGCTGACAAGCGTTTTCCAGAAACTCGTCAACAAACAGAACACATTGTTATTCACTAATAACAATTTAGTTCGGTTTAGACCATTTAGCTTTGAACACACCTAACGTACGTTTTGAGTGAACATTAAAAACATGCTCAATTAACTTCACCTCCATTTTTTCCAAATGTAAACGCAGAAGACAATTTGTACCCATCAAAGACAATGCAGTGCTTGCGGCCACATTGAAGATGATTTCATGTCTTCGACGCCCCCTAATGTACATTTCTGCCAACATCAAAGACACACACGCCACGCAAGCATGTGGCAGGCTGCAGCTGTGGCCCATGCTAATGCGCTAATTGACGGAGTGCCCGCGTAAGTAGCGCTTTGACAATTACACCTCAAATTGTCATCATTAGCACAAGCGCTAATTGCCGCGGCGCGTTCGTTTCGCCGTTTCTCTTTTCCGGCAGGCAAAAAAACAAAAAAACAAAAACGCGTTGCCGAGAAGACCCTGCGTACTGCATTCAGTGAGTCTGGTGCGTGAAATTTCACCTTGCCGCCTTCAAATCAATTAGGAGACATAAGATGGATGCTGGCTGGAGGGGAATTCTTTGTTTTTCCTTTCCAAGTGCGACTTCCAAGGACACCCGGGAAGTCTCGTGAGGGAATGATCATGTGCGTGTGTGAGACAGGTGATAAAGTATGAACGGAGGTGTGAAGACGATGTTCAGGAATGACTCCCCCTGTTGACTAAACAGCCTTCAGGGAACCTTGCAGAAATGCTTGGTCAACAGCAAAGAAAATCCAATCTCCATTGTAGCTAACAAACCTTTCTTCTCATGTCCGTTTTCTAGAAACATCTTGAACGAAGCTAAAGTGATTGTTATGCTCGCCATGGGTTGTTATGCCCTCGACTGATGTTTGTTAAAAGACGGCAATGATAGTTATGGCCACTCTTAATGACGACTAAACCAACTCTTAATCGTTATTCAGAAGTGATTGTTATGCTCGCCATTGGTTGTTATGCCCTCGACTGCTGTTTGTTATGCCAACTATTGAAGATTGCTAAGCCAACAATTTATGATTGTTGTGCCCTCTACAAATGATTGCTATGCCCACTAATAATGATTGTTCAGACACACAATGATTGTCAAGCTGACTATTAATGATTGTTATGGCCGCTATTAATGATTGTTGCGGCGAGCGTTAATGATTTTTCCGTACGCATATGCTGGCGCTGAGAAAACGGGAAGGTTAATGGACGGGTAGCATTCATCAGCCGCTATTTATCTCTCCTCGGGAGGTGGCAGCTTTACAGTAAATACCTTCTGTCCCCCTAATTTCCTAATGATGGCCCATAATGACGGAGAACGGCGCTGCTCATTAGGCGGGATGAGGCGGCGTGCATCACTTCTGTCAGCCCCGGCGTGGCTCGCGCTCGCCCCGCCGACGCGAGATGGGGGCCCCAGCTGTTCGCCACGTCCTCTTACCCCCAAAACGAAGTTCTGTGAGCGGGAGCCAGCGCGGGGTGGGGGATGGGGGGGGGGGGGGGGGTTGAGGGAGTCACAAAAAGGACGCAAACACGCTCACAGGAGAAAATGCCTGACAAACAAGAGGCCACAGAATGTCACAGGAACACTTTGAATTTGATTTGACAGAGCGACAATTATTCAACGTTATTCAAGAGTGATACTTGGCAAATCGATATCATTCGATTCAAGAATGGTCTGACTCATCGGGAATAGTCAGATTCGATTCAGGAACGATTTTTGGCCCATATAGAACGACATGATGGCTCGTTTAGAATGGTATGAGTCGATTGAAGAACATTTGGCCCATCTAAAAAGAGACCATTGAAGATTGATATCTGGGCACACTAACAATGATACGAGGCTGATATTTGGCTCATCCACAATGAGGATATTTCCAGAAGTATATTGGACAATCCGATCCAAATATACTTCTTGAACTGCATTTTCAGAGATGAATCAACCAGCTTTGTTAAATCAAACTACTTTGTGTTAACGAGCCTGTAACAAAGAAATTCCAGGCGAAAATCTTTTTTTTCCTTTTTTTAGCGAGAGGCCATCTTTGGACGAATCTTATCAGGTGGCTAAGCCTCATTCCCCAAATTAATGTTTTGGAAAAGATGAATATTTGCGTGCGAGTGCTAATTGTGACATGTTCCACCAGGCAGCTGCGCAGCGCCGCTAATTCAAAGGCCAGAGTGATTAAAAAAAAATAATAATAAAAATGGAAAACGCTTCAAATAAAATCACAGAGTGGATGAAGTGAGGGATTGTGAGGCGAGGAAAAAAAAAACGAAACATAAAAGAATGTGCGGTTTTATTGTGTGTCGTTAAGGCCGAGAATATGATTGGAATACATTTTCAAATGCTTTGAGCGAGTTAGACTCGCAATTTGAAATGAATGCTGATGAAGAGAACAAGTATCGAGTTAGCGAAGCAAAGCAGACTCTCGACTCTTTTTGTTCTCGGTGAGCCAAACAGCCATCTTGGAATTTCGAATCCAATCGTAGAAATGCATCCAACGAGAACAGACGAGTACAAGGCAAATATCATTTCGGAATCCAATCGGCGATGAGCTTAAAGTCAATCTTGAATTGAATCGTTCTTGATAACTTATAAAAAATGGAAAGGCATCTTACGATCAGTTATCGTTAAATTAAATTGCATCGTGAAAAGTGCTTTGTTCCTGAACCGATTCCTCTGTGATGAGTCAGTTTTCATTGTCGAAACAAATTGGAGTCACAGTAAATCCAATTGCATCACAAGTATCGATTACATGGCATCGGTTTATGGCTGAAAAAAACAATGGAGAAGTAATATGTTTTTTTTTTTTTTGTTTTGTTTTTAATCCTTGGATCAAGTTTTCGTGTTTGGGCAGAGTCAATATTGTTTTGGAATCAAAACAGAACTGCGGCAAGAAAAATGAAGTTACTTATCTTGAACTTGACGTTATAATCAGTTGTTGTGAATCGAATTGTTGTACATGAGCCAAATATCGCGACAGTGATGAAGCCAATTATTATTCTCTGTCAGCCAAGTATCTTGACTCAAATCAGCCAAATATCATTTGGGGCAAAAACGCACAAGTCGAAGACAAACCACGTTCTCAAATGGAATCATTAAACGCACTGTATAAACTTCAGCTTGAATAATTAGCACTGCGCTCGAAAACAGAGTGCGAGTGTGATTTAAAAGTGTTCCCAAAAAAAAAAAAAAAAAATTCAAAGTCACCTCTGAATGCGGTTTGATTAATTCACGACGCCACCTTGACAGGCCTAATGGCGGCACATGCATAATAGAAAGCCCCCCCCACCCCCATCATTGCGGGTGGGTTGGCTTCAAAGGAATTAGCGAAGGGGAGGCGTCAAATTACAGCTGTTGTCTCGCTTTGCTCACACCAAAAGTGGAGCAAACGGCCTTCAAATGTGACAACGTCCCCAAAGATGGAGACAAAAAAAATGGCCTTGCTGTCACGGAGGCATTCTCATGGCAGCACACCAGCAGAGGGCGCCAGTGTTGGCTCACGACTAGTCGGCCGCAAGAAGAAGTGGAAACAGGAAGACAATTTCCGGGTCTTCAGCAAATGTAACTTATGCTTTCTCATCTGTCAGTTTTCTGTAAACATCAAAGTTGAGTTGGCTTTGGGACAAACACCGACATTGCTGTCAAC
Organism: Hippocampus kuda; assembly: GCA_901007745.1. NCBI lineage: Eukaryota > Metazoa > Chordata > Actinopteri > Syngnathiformes > Syngnathidae > Hippocampus > Hippocampus kuda. Next base: position 11,932 of record CAAKHF010003410.1, read on the forward strand.
ATTTTTTTTTTTTAATGACAAAAATGGACAGACGTGTTTTTCCCATGAAAGCGACGAAATGTTGGTTCTCTGGAAACTTCAATAGTGTTTGATGTTCAACACAAACAATTTCACGGACTCCTACATTGTCTTCATATTTCCCGAAACACGACTGCTAGCTTCATCGTAGCCCTGCGCGCAAGCGCCAATTGTCTTAGCTAAGTTGTTTTGGAAATGTTCAAAAACGGATGTTACTGTCGGACAGGTAGACTTGACTGCCTTTGATTCTTATGGGGAAAAATGACTGTCTTCACTGTTTGACACCGTCCCTTTTACATTTACAAAAAACATGGAAAGTTCAGAAGTTTAAAAAAAAAAAAAACATTGTGGTAAGATTTCCGCCCTCCCCCTCCAAAAAAAAAAAAAGACCGTCTTCACCAATTTCCTGACCGTCTTTGATGTTTGATGTGCACGATTCGTCGGGAGCAGTCGCAGTAACGAGCGACCGCCTCGGCGACTCGCACTTCAGCAGTCGAGTGACCTTTTTCGCCTAGCGTCCGCTCACTCGCCGCCGCGTGACAGACTCGTTGGCCACGCGATGCGACAAACATGACAAGGGAATCAAGCTTCCGTCGAGACCTCGGGCGCCGGCGACTTGTGTCACAAGAAAATCAGCCATGAAGTTTGGTTTTGGGCAATCTGACCGCTGACACCGCCGAGCTGCCACCCCGATGCCCTTCCCCTCCATCAAACAGCGCCGCCCCGTCCCGCCGCCGCCCCCGCTCGGCACCTGACCGGCACCCACCAGGGCTTTAGCGTGCCGGTCCGCCGGCGTGATTGACACCTCCACCGATCCCCTGTAAACACCTTGAGAGCTCGTAACCTCCGGCGGGCGGAGGTGGGCGGCGGGGCGGTTGGTGGGGGGGCGCTATTGATAACCCGCCGTGCCCCCGCCATTCGGGGCCGGAGTCCCTCCTGACTTGTCAGCGGGCGTAACGAGATGCCGAGTGACTTAGCACCTCTGGAAATGTCAGCCCCCGAGCCGACGCCAGCGTAGCGACCGGCTCAGCTGCCGCTCGTGAAGCCCGGCGGGACGACACGCGCGCTCGACCGGACGCGCGGCAGAAGACGGAGGCAAGCGGGAACGTCCGCTGGCTTCTTCGGGCTTTAACGCGCATCTGTTGCGGTCCAGCTGCCGCCGCCCGGCCCCGCCTGACGTGATGATGATGCGGACAAAAGCGGACGCTGGGGCGCGCCTAAGTGCTCCGCCGTTGCTCCGGCGAATCAGCTTGAAGGGGACGAGGCGGCGAGGAGACACCCGCCGAGCGAACCGCGACACCGCCTGTCAACGGCAGCTGATTATGCGTGCTGACAAACAGTGCTTTTTCCTCTTTTAGAGCGCACGCTCAACGCAAAACATACGCTACATTCGCAGAAACACTCCGAATCGTCTGACGATTCCGAACCCCCCCGCCAAAAACGTCAGGTTCACTGATGACTAGAAATGATCTTGGATGTTTACAAAAATATTACATTCGGTTTGTCAAAGACTGAATTGTCTGAAGTGAACAGAAAACAGACTTTGGGCGCATCAAAGACACAAAATGGTCTGTGATGTCATCTGTGTGATATTTCCGGGAAAAACCATGTCGGATTTGCTGGAGATAAATAAACAGTCTTTACAGTGTCTGAAAATGTGCATTAGCTTCACAGAAAACTCAACTGTCTTTGATGGTTTCAGAAAACGTACATTAGGTTCGTTGAAGACTCGGAGGGGTATGCGCCCAAAGGGCATGCGTTTGTGCCGGTGAATCAAAGAAGAGACACCCAACAACAACAGCAACAACAACAACACTGTCAACACATACACGCACGTGCACACACACACACACGCACACCCCTGTCACACTGCACTTATTAAGCATGCTGACAAACACATTTTCTTACAGCGCACCCCCAGCCTTCGCCCGGGGAAATGCGCGGATGTATAACGCGACATATTTAGCGTCACATCTGAGCAGAAGTCAAGCAGAAAGTCAGCATGCTGGAGCGTTGGAGCAGAGAGCATGCTGGGAAATTTCTAATGGGCTGTTTACTGGCCGCCTGCTGGGATTGCAGTCCGCCACATTGATTCCTGATTTTGGGGACGGATTCACGGCGGCGCACACACGTCTCACTTTAATCAAGCTTGTTCCCATCACACACACACACACACACACACACACACACACACACACACACACACACACAAGCGCACTCAATCCCCCCCCCCCCCCC
>CAAKHF010003425.1:3205-17780 GCA_901007745.1 Hippocampus kuda
CGATTACAAATTGAAGCTGTTCAATGACATCTTTCGGGAGTGGAAAAGGTCAAACGAATGATTGTCACGAGAGTTGCGATCGCTCTTTAGCAATCTTTGACTTTTTGGCAATGTACATGTCAAGCAACTTTGTACCGTCATGGCACCCAAAGCGGCACTCCAAGCTTGCCTCGTCCACGCTGGAGTGAACGGCGGATGCGGCAAAGCGGAAAACATTTCATGAAACCGGCACAGCATCAGAAGCAAGCAAGGGCGTCGAGGTCTGGCTCACTGTTGCGTCAATCTCGTCCATAAACGATTTTTGTCAAACTGCAAAGGAACTCTGGTGCGGATGAAATCGGTCAATAAAAAAAAAAAAATCTCCTGAAAAAGTACTCCAGAGAGATCGAGACGGTATGTGAAAGCCATCCGACTGCAGTTCGCTATTCAGCCTGCGTTTGAGATCATTCGTGCACCAAACGACTCGGTACCTGGTGACGGCTCTAAATTATTTTTGTTGGTTTAATTGGGTGAAAGTCAAGCAATATGTTGAGCATCTATTCAGATGGGGTGAACAATAAATGGGCATTGAACAACTGCGCCTTCACGTCAGTCAGCGGCCTCTCTCACAGCCATGCAGTGATGATTCCACAAGTGACATTGCGCATGATCCAAGAGCTTCATGTCCCTTCGTAATTGCCCTCAGGTCATCATGTTTACAACCACATTGCTATTTCTTTTAGACCGATAGCATATGTTTGCTTTGCTGATTAAAAACAAAACATCTCACTGACAAGAGCCATCTGGCTTCATTTGGTAGCAGTTGTTAGCTCTCTTAAAATACTGAGTGAAATGAAAAACAATCTCTCCAGCGTCTGTTACCATGGCATTATCGCTTCTGCGGGAATTGTTCATTCCCACTACGAGCAAGATTGTCAAGGACCGCAGTGAAAAATGAATCTGTCAATGTTTCAACTGTAGGCATAATGTTGCAAGGCCGGCCGTCGGGAAGCGCCGTGGGCCAGGCGTGTCGCCATCGGCACGAGTCTTGCTGTCGCTGATCAATCGGCGGGCAGTTCAACGGAATCAAAGCGCGCATTGTGATGTTCCACCTTCATGGGGCGCCGAACTGACAACAGCCTCCGGAGGGCAAAAGAAGAAAAGTGCTTCAGTCCACGGGGAGAATGCACGCCTCATGCGGACACTGCACATTTTCGGGTTGTGCCTCCCGCAGTGTGTTTACATGACATCATGGGGCGTAAATGACAAAGGGGCCGGAAAGGATGTGCACAAACGGGAGGTTGCGCCCGGAAGTACCTTCAAAGCACCACCGAACACTCAGTTTTGCTCCCGGTGGCCATGCATGTGTCGTTTAAGCTAGCGTACCTTTTACCACGCCCGTGCCCAATAATACAATGCTCCTCGTGTATGCGTTCAATACAAAAATAGCAGCCGCGACTGACAAGACGGCTTTTAATACGGTGCGCCGTATGGTCGTGAAAATACGGTCGCTGTTCACGGTCGTGAGACTAAATCTGAACATAAAGCCATATCGCAGATTCAAAGGATATTTACATGATAGTTTCAAGCGTCTCTTTTGCTGCTATCATGGAACCATCTGTTTTGGAGAGGGATAACATGTACCGTAAACTTTCTTGCCTGCCCCCCTGGAACTTTAATGAGGTCCTCCGGTGACTATTTTGCACCCTATTAACCAGAATGACCCAGAAACCACGCGGGGGAGCGCTCATTCATCTCACTGTTTTCACTCTGAGCTCGCTGAAAACTCAGAGAGAAAAAAAAACAAACAAACAGAAAAAAAAAAACAACCTGTTATTAAAGATCCTCCCCGGGACATACAGTCTGTAAATTCCTATTGGCCATCAGCGTGGAGGATAAAACATTTTGTCATTTTATTTCTGCAGAGTAGCAAAGCAAAAGGCAATTTTAGGGCCCGAGTAATTGTTACAAAAACCGATGAAGCTTTTCAATTTTCATGCATCCTGAAGAGATATAAACTGGAGTCCAAGGGGAAGAGATCAGACTCCCGTGCAGAGGTTCGAGGCTGTCCAAGTTGGTAAAGCCGCGCTGTTGCCGGCCCTCCATCATGCAAACACAGGCCTGTGGGAATTGTTGAACGCCGAGACGTCTTGGATGAAATACGATCTGAATGCCTACGCCGAAATGGGAAATCTCACATTATGGCTGTACGGGTGCCCTGAAGATAGAAGGGGGTCATTACGCAGCAGCTTTGATGTATCTGAAAGAATTTCAATGTTTAGCATGTTTTCATTCTCTTCCTTCATCATGACATGTGCATTAACGTCACACAATTTTATTATTCCCGCTCTGCTCCCGATGACATAAAAAGTGGATGTCAAGACAAGAGGACGACTGGCTATCGTCATCGTAAACCGGGAAGTCTCTTTCCTGGGTTTGTTGGGTTATGGGGCCAATTTAAATACGTTAAAAAAAAAAAAAACAAAAATTCACAAGGAATTTATTCAATGTTGTTGTCGAGGTCATGAGCTGATGAGAAGGCGGTGTTACTTGGAACACAGAGCAGATTCAGAACATAGGAGACATTCAAACACCAGGGAGGCGTCCAGGAGGCATCCGAATCAGATGCCCGAGCCACCTCATCTGGCTCCTCTCGATGTGGAGGAGAAGCGGCTCTATCTCGTTGTGATTATTTGCGGCAAGGCAGCAACCCCATAAAAGCAACGTTTGGTTTTCGTCGACTCACCCCGCGGCCATCCTGCGAAGCATTTTGTGTTTCAGACTCGGGGCAAATCCTTGGGACTAATTCCAACTCAGCCCTTTGATCATTCGGAAGCTCCAAAATTGGAGTGCTGAATGGACGACGTATTGAAATCGATTTTTTTTTTCTCTCTTGACATCATGATTACTGTGCTGTCCTCCCGACACGTGACTCTGTGCAGCTAGACAGCCAGCGAGCCAGTCAAGAAAAAAAATCCGTACCTGACTTGGTGAAGTGCTCTTGTCCTTTCAGGCAACACAAACGTCAAAGATCTACGATTAGTAACAGATGCGCTTACATTAATGAGAGGTGAAATGATCCACCTTAAAGGAGGTCTTCTGCTCACATTTTTGAATCCCAAAATTCTCACTTTTTGTACGATGAAATCGACAAGAATCAACAAAGGTATTTCTGATCAACTATGACCTAATTTCCATCATTTCAATGAACACATGACACAAAGGAAATGGCCTCAGAAGACACGACAAGTACAAGAGAGTGTTTTCCGAGCGGCTTCGCTGTTAGCCTGCACCTCCTCGTCATGGTCACGCAAAGCAGCGCCGTTTGCGACGCCCTTCAGACACGCAAGGACTTACGGGAAGCCCATCTTAAAGTAATAAGACAGATTCCACGGTTCACCTTCGAAGAGAGCCTTGGAGATATTGCACACTCCCAACAGCTGTGGAATCTGAAACACACACTGTTGGATATGAAACCGAACAGTTGGCCAGTGCGTCCATTTTCCATTTATAACTGACATAAAATGGGGAAATCCATTCCGAAAGATTTTTCTTGGCAGGCACGGTTGAACCGATGCTCAGTCCGATGAGTTTGTGCAGCTATGCTTTACAAAAGCATCCTGAAGCAATCTTGCATTCATAACTCAAGACCCGGATGGCACGGAATTTCTTGAATTTCACCGAAAAGAAGACAGAAATGACGGTGTTTGGTCCCAGTGGCCCTCGTGCCTCCCATCCTGTGGACTTGGGACCCCTGGCTCCTTATTTTAAGCCAACAGTCTCCAACTTGGATCTTAAACTCAACTCAACTGTATTTATAAAGCACTTTAAACTGGACAGTGATTTGAAATGTCACCGGCAAATTGGTGCTGTTGTCCAATCTCGCTTCTTTCACTTTAGGCAGCCTCTCCTTTCTCTGGCGAGCACTTTGAAACAGTCATTCATGCCTTCGTCACATCTTACCGGAACGCACTAAACCCTGGAGTCAGCCAATCCTCCATCAAGCGTCTCCAGCTGGTCCAGAATGCTGCTGCTGCTGCTTGCCTCTTGACTGGTACTCGCAAGAGGTGCGCGTGCCTCCTACTCTGGCATTCCTTCACTGGCTCCTTTTGTTTCCGAAGATTCCAGCTGGAGAGTGGGCGTTCCCTTCACGAGCGTCAGCGGACACATGCGTTTTATCAACAAACATTTTCGTTCACAATCTTATCGTTGTCTGCGTTTGTGGGATCCACTCCGAACCAGATTACTCGGGAGACGTTACTCCCACGACTACGACTTACAGGGTATGGAAAAGACTGACCGGTGAATAGAATATGCAAGACTTTCCAGAGGCAGTCGAAGAGGGCACACGTCCGTGTCGACAAGCCCAGTGGCTGTGATGAAGTCTGCTGGTGGAGCGATAACTCAGACTGCCCCGCAGTCTGCTGATCCACTGCCCGCTTGAGCCATTTGTCAGAGCTGACTGGAAACTCCCAGCAGCCGTCGCAGGCTGCCATGCAACACTTTCCACATGAAATCATTACGGATATGCTAGCAGCAGTCTACGGCATGGTATGGTAATGTGTTGATCTTCCGGGCACGAATGGGGAAATACCTGGAAAATGTGTGCATGCAAAATATGTTCATGTCGCCCCCCTGGACCGGGGAGAGTCTTTTCATAAACCCCGAGACCGTTTGGATGCAGAAAGGGAGAGTAACAAAAGATTAGCGAGCGTTCAGCTCGACATCTTTTGAACAGCATATGAAACCGTCCTGTTGTCTTCGGGTCACAGGAACCCCTTGGTTGTTTCAATAGGCAAGTTACTAAAGTCACTCCAAGGTATTAAAAAAATAGCACTAATAATAATCACAGTAATAATCAGTGAGAGACCACAACAAGCAAAAACAATACAGACGCACATCTTAGGATGCAAGAAAACGTCCCTGTGCCGATGTAATTACTTTTCAGTGACCCCCAAAGACAAGTTTCAGTCGCCAAAGTTGAAATCATTTCCAACCCAACTCATTAAAAGATTGCTTTCCAGCACTGCGACGTTGAGCGTCTCTAAACACGTTGCAGACAGACAGCGCCCTCGGTTCTGTGGCGCACGATTCCCACCCGAACAGACTGAAGAGCAGATTATTATCAGATAGATTGGAGTCGATGGATGAGCGCGTCTCTGAAGAAGATACGGTACAAGCCAAAGCAGCAAGTGGCTTGTTCCTTAACCTTTCAGCTGTTTTCTCAGCTAACGCCTACTGGAAACAAAACGCTCCGGAGACGACAAATTTGGAGGGTGTCCAAAACCCTGGAGATGGTCGGAAAGCTGTGGACAGTTGTGTGCGCTTGGCATAAAAAACAAACAAACGGTTGCATCTTCATTTTCGTGCCGGCGCAGTTGTCCAGTTCAGCATGTTTGTAAATTTGGGAAACGCCTCACAGGGCGGTACTGCCGCGCCCCCGGCGCATCTTGCAATTTGGTGACAAAAAGGTCAGGTATTTTTGCATCGGGCTTGTCTGTAAAGTACCTTCGACTGGCCACGGAAATGTTTCATTCGGGATCAGCTGTGTCTGTCATGCAGTCAAAAGCCCCAGCCAGGATCATCCCTCTTTGTGCTTCCCTGAGAGTGTGAGAAAAGCAGAGAATTCTGTTGTCGTGAACACAAATCTTCCAAGTATACTGGATACCTTTTGATGTTTGCACATTTGAAACAAATATATCATTTATGTACATGGGGGGAAGAGGCAAATGTCATGAGTACACGTGGTTTCAAACAATGTCCTTCACTTCCAAGAAGTAATCTTCGCCATAATTATCCTGGAAGCAAAATGATCTTGAATGACGTGGCACTTTTGTCTTCCACCTGACCTCAGAGTTGACCCTGTAATTGCGATGACAACAGCCGTGAGCAGCAGACAGCACAGACCAAAAAGCTAATTGCTTTTTTTTTTTTTTTTGCTTCACCATTATCTTTTAAATAGTAATGGCGATTGCATGGTTTTTTTTTTTTTTTTGTTTTGTTTTTAATCTGGGATCCAATGTCCCTCCATCGGTACTGTTAACCCCGGGAGAAGTCATGGAGAAATCTACGAGGCTCCGGTCAATTTGATTGCTCTATCTCGAGGACACATCTGAACAATTTCAACGTGTTGAGTTTGCTTAATTTCCCGCTTTGTGCAAACACTTCGGAGAGAGCAACTGGCTTCAAGCATTTTATAAATTGACTGTTAAATGAGTGCAGCCGAAGCAGCCAAAAACAATATTATCTAACAGCGCTAATGATAATTTCATTTCAATTCCTACTTTGTCGAAGAGAACTCCCACAATTCACTCCTCAGCACTTCAAATGCGACGTGAGAGGCCACGGCTGCACACATCCCTCAAACATGGCGGAGAGTGACTCGGACAAGAAAAATCCAGCACGTTTGACTTTTGAGAAGATGCCATATATAATAACTAGTGCTGTCAAACGATTGAAATATTTAATCGCGATCAAATGTATAATCTCATAGTTAACTCAGAATTTGCCATAATTAATCACTGATTTTTATCTATCCTGAATTTCCTTTGATTTCTTTTTCTCCTATTTTCCTCATTTTTATGCTCTCATCAACATTTGTGGATCAGTTTTGTTTGTGCAAAATGCAAATATTTACTGAAACAACAATTTCGATTTTCAATTTTACATTAACATTTTCACTTGGAGCAGTTAATCAAATTTGGAGCACATTTTATTATTTTAGAGCCACGTAACATCCGCTGTGGCGTGGTGCCGCATTAATCTCATGATAAAAAAATTAATCGAGTTAAAATTGTTTTAAATTAATGCCGATAATAACGCGTTAAACCAACAGCATTAATAATAACCTTCATGTCCTGAGAATGAATAGTGACTCAGTGTACTAATAGTCAATGGTTGGCAACAACTGTGAGCTTTAAGGACAAAATAAACAAAGCGCCCCCATTTCTCTCTTGAATATTGTCTATTTGTCAACATCGTGTTGGTCAACTACAAGCACAAGGACGGGCAACTGGCGCATGCCCGCGCCCACACACGTGGCCTTTGAGTCTTTTTTTGAAGCTAAGTTTGGAATTGTAATAACAATGTTTACAACTAGATGGCAGAAATGGTTTAAGAACGCCTCAAGACTTTGCTTCTCCACCAGAGAAGACGAGCGAGCGGGTCTTGCAAGAAGCCGGGACCAAATTTGGTTCAGCAAAATGTGTCTTTCAGCAAAATTAGGAAAGAGATTTCATTTGAACACACTGTCCGTCTTCTTGCTCCCGTGGGAGATGGCGGTCCAACTGCGGTAGGCAGTCGTCGGCGTACTGAAACCAGGTGCCTGCCTGCTATTGTACTTTCCACTTCAATAAGTTCGGTTTGCAGTTTGAAGCTCTTTTTGGTACCCACCATATGTCGTCGATACAGTGCTGTATACTCCCTTTACATGTAATCGAATTCAATTTGTCATCTGTTGGACTAGCACAGGTCCCCCCCCGTCCCTGTAAAATCGATTTGAACATCACTCGCTGACAACACAAATGGTGAGTGGAGATTTGCCGTGGGAGCTCTAATATATTGTTTCCCACCCATCGGCAGCCATAGCATCCAATTGCGCAATGTTTATTGTGTGGGATGTTCCAAGTCGTGCTTCATTTGAGCATGATGATTTCTAGCACAGTTAACTATCGACGCCATAAAACCACAATTTCTTCTCACAGAGGACGAACCAACCCAGTGGTGAAGGAAGAACAAATTGACGGGTGGTCTGCCCGCTGAAGTAGCAGAAGCCGACGGAATCAAGATTTGCACAAATCGATGTTTGCAACCATTTTTGGGGATCTTAGTCCAGTATGAGTTGTTCGCGGTGTGCCATACACGCGTCGACGACACACTTTCCTTTCACCACCATGACCCAATGGCACACCTCTCTCTCTCTCTGTGTTTTCTGTTGATTTTCTCCTGCATTCTTTTGCATTCTTTCTTTGGCAACATTTTCCAAATTAATTTTCGATTTTTTCCAACAAAAGTACATGTAAATGCCTCTAGGAATACTTTATTTTATTTTTTTCGAGCCGGTAGTCCCTTCAAAGTCAAACTTTTGCACCTCATGGATTGGAATCCATCAACCTAAACTCTCCGTACGTGATCAATTTAGGACACGACTCAAAGCAGGTTTGCTTGGCTCATAAAATGTTGAAAGTGCCTCCAAATTCAACACAAGCAAAAGGAGCAAGACTGTATAATTACAATGCAGCCTCTTGCAGAGATGCCTTCCTCTTCGCTTAAGGCCATTCATGAGCCGACTTGTGCAAAAACAAAAAAAAAAAGAAAAAAACACATTTGAGTTTTCTCCAAATAGCTTATTGAACCTGCAGGGCAGACATGCATAATCAGGATGTAATTCCAACCAACGGGAAGCCTGACAATATTCGGAGTCATAATGCCATTTATTATTTGTACTTTCGCAGCATATTCATTGACAAGGCTGGTGAAGAAGAAACGGGTCAAATTGAGGTATGCAGAATTGAAAAGACCCCTGAATGGAGGACGTATTGGCTCGCTCATCTTAATCCTTGGGGCTTGGAGAGCGCGTCCATCACAGCGCGACTTTTGGAATTGTGATTGGCTGCATCATAAGCGGGCTACGCTCACATTTCTGAAGCTGCATTACTCAGCAGGGCGACACGCACTCCGGACGCCGTCCGTCCTGAAAATACGGAATCGTCCTTGAATTGGCAATTCAGTGACTCGATTTGTGCCATATTGTCCTCACACACAAACACAAACGCTGAATGTAGCAATGATGAAGAAAATAAAAGGCAGGAAATACGAAAGACGGCAACGCGGGGACCCGCCAGCGCGTCTGTCCGCCTGCGTGCATTTCATGAAATCACCCTTTGACACCTCCCTTTTGCAAGCCGCAATCATCGCTCTGAGCACATTTGATTTTGGGAGGAGGAAGTCATTGTTTTGCAGCACTTCCAGTTCCAAAAGAAGGATAAGTCGCGGCTGAAAAACAAAGTGTGGTCAGAGAAGAAATGGAGTTTCTAAGTACGGCGGTAACTCAGCGTGCCTCCCAGCGCCACGAGAGAACATATTTTGGCATCGGGTAAAACGAGGCCAAATGCAAGCGATGCGACCCCGCCTCAAGTTTAAAGATTGCCAAGCAAGTGAGGCTGTTCAAGGGCATACCCGCCCGGCCGTCTCTCTGGAGCAGTTTGAGAGCTGACTGACAAGCGCTGATGCTATCCTTGCCTGAGCTTTAAATAAGATGTTCTGGTTAAGGGGTTTTTTTTTTCCAGGTCGTTTTCCTTTTCTTGCCCAGCAGCCATTTACCAATGGCCGAGCTTAAGCCATCGCAGTGAAATCGGGCCTGTGAGGTCTGAACATTTCCTTATATTGTCATCGTAATCAATCTTTTAACGAGTGTAACTATTTAAGACTTGAAGGAATTGTGACACACAATCATTCTGATAACGTTGACTATTGGAGCCGCGGCGCTCCTCAAAAAGCATATTTACTCCTTGTCTTGTCAAAATGTAGCATGTAGCCAGTGGCTACGATCGCCATCTACCATCGTGGGGACCCCGGTTGAAACCATCCGCCCCCAACGCCCACCCGGACACACGGCTCCGGCGTCTTCAAACAAGACACCGATACTTTGCGTGCGTGTGTGTGAGTTTGGAGAGGACACCTAACAATGATTCTACTCCATAACAGCAACGTAACTTCTGATGGATGATGTCGAAAGATGATTTACGGCTCATACTGAAAGAGTGTCTCCACGACTGTTATTTCACAGCTAGCAGACAAGGCCATGTCAGAGCGCAGCACTGCGCTTCACGGCTTGAGCTCGTAACCCTTTTTTGAAGGCCACCGGAGCCACCGATGATTGTTGAATGTTCTTCACTGAATAGCATTCGCTAAAGTGTCAACGAAGAAAATGGAAGGCAACCAATTGCATCAAATGATCAAGGAGATAGAAAATCGATGTATGTTGCGCTTCACAATGCATCTCACATTTCCCGCGGAAGAGGTCTGGACTGCGGGCCGTGTTTACAGCGAAGCAACACTATTGTAACAAGTGCAGAATGTGGCTTGGACATTGTCGTGCTGATGTGCCTGATAAAAATGGCCGCATACGTTGCGACCATTACATGTTGCTTTAAAGATGGCCAGCGGAGGTGGGCTGGTACTCTTATAAGTACCAGTCAAGAGGTGAGCAGCAGCATTCTGGACCAACTGGAGATGCTTGATGGAGGATTGGCATGACAGTAATCCAGCAGGGACAACGTCGCTTCTCATCAAAGCAGAGCACAGCTTTTCTTTGACCGGTAGTAAGCTGTGTGGACTTTGTGGGGATTGTAATCGTGCCCATGTTGTAACTTCCCGACGATCACAACGTGAGTTGATTGATATTGGGCGAGACCGGAGATATTTGCTAAATGTCAATGCGCTCACGCTTCTAATGAGAGTAATGACTGGAAATACGAGGATGCTAAATCTCCGTGGACGTCAAACAGTGCTATTTATTATCGGCTGTGCTGGGATGACGGATGCGGCTCAGCAAAGTGACACCTCTGTCGAGTAAAAGAAGAGCTGAGAATGTGAAATGCGGATGGAGTCAAATAGAAGAAGGTCAATGTCAATCATTAGAGCCTTGGAGATTTGCCTGATCAAATCCCGACGATCGACGCTGCGGCACATTCTGTCCATGATGAAAATAAGATTGTAAAGAGAGGAGGAAAAGAAAATGCGCTTGGGCGCCGTGACTGGAAAAATGCAAATGTGAATTTCAAATACTGTAAGGGAAGGCGCACCATAATGATGTGGGCTGACAGGGGCTGAAGTGCGATTGGCTGTCTTTGAGCGGCCCGAGCTACTTTGCATTCAGTGACAAACAGATGACTGAAGTCTCCTTGAACCTGGACTGACTCGCTTATGCGCTGATAAATGCTCAGATTGATCTTGAGTTCATTTCCTTGCAGTCATCAACCTTCTATAGATCGCTGTAATTGCTCCAGGTATATGGATTCATATTTGGACAGCCTCCAGCCGGAGGACTTGCGCGTGCACGTGTGTGTGTGTGTGTTTGTGTGTCTGTATTTGTTGAACTTTCACATGAGGAGCGTTTGTTTTTAATCGATGTACAGATTGCATCCATCGATTCAGGAGAAAGTCATGATGGATGTCAGATCGCATTTCGAAAAGACTTTGGTGCTAATTATGCGGTCGTCTACACAAATAGCAGATGATTCAAATCGATGCGATCCACCGTTGAAAGTTTCCATCGGTGCTCATCGCAAGCTTCGGAGCAGACGGATTCTACGTTACTCGGCACTCCGTTTGCCGCGCCACTTGAAGCGTTGAGCTCGGTAAAGCGTTCAAAAGGACAAACTGGGTCACAATCAGGCCTGCCTTTCTTCCAACCTGTTGCGACGAGACAAAGCGAGTCAACTTGATTTCTATCACGCATTTCATCCGCAAGGGACCTCAATGTGCTTGACACAGTTAAAAGTACAACACTGAGAAGCACTTACACACAGAAGAGTGGAAGACTTTTCAAAGCAAAATCACGTCATAAAAAGTAGCAGATGTTCATCATAGGTAATGGGAAGGCAGCACGGTTTTGAACGTGGCTTGAAAAGCGGTGACTCTTGGGGCCGACTTCACTTCTGTCGCCGACTTATTCCGGGGCTGTGCAGCAACACGGCTAAATGCTGCTTCACCCTTTTTGCTTTGAACTGTGGCTCCACGAATGGACTGAAGTCCGCAGACCTCAGAGCCCGCTTTCCCAGCCATTTCTAGGCCAGTAACAGAATTGAAAAGTCCATTCCATTATTACAGCTACTGCTACGAAGAATAAAAATAATACAATCAAACGGTGCTTGTGCGAAACATTTGAAATTGGAGCACCTGCTCCTAAAATGACTTCAGGTCGTGTGAGCAGCCTCTCGCAGCACAAAACGTTGACTAGCGCTCCATTGGATCGCTTCACCGAAAGCGTAAATCCGGATTGCCACCGGGGACCCGTAATGATTGCGCCGCTAAGTATCATAAAGCATGAATGAGAGCGTCTTCATGCATTTGACATTACCTGTTCGGGTCCTGACTGAATTATCATCTTCCCCACGGGTGCAATAAAACACAAAATCAAATGTAAGGAAATGAAATGCACGTTGTTTCCTCGCGAAACCGAGCAGAAAAACAGAGACACCTACACGACAGTAACTCCTAACTGCTGCATCATAGAAATCATTGATTGCCATAAATATCAATTAAAAAAAAAAAAAACACCACTTAAGTCACGCTGCCAGAGTGCGTTTCATGCCATCTTAGTTCTCGACTAAGGTAGGCGGTGATTTCCTTTTCTCCAGCTCTTTGTGAGCTGGAGAAAAGGAAATCACCGACTTTATTTTAATTCTCGACTTTATTTTTCTCTTTCGTTCACGTACGAGGCCGTTGTGCCCATCATGGCCTGCTTGCGTGTGTATATGCGTACACATGCGGTCACGGGTCGATTGCGGGCGCTTGGTTACTTGAAAAGTAGATCTTCGGTCAAAAGGAAAAAAGACAATAGAGGTTGGGCACCACTGGTCTCGTGTATTATACATCTTAAAATTCACGAGGAATTGGATGGTAACCAGAATACATTGATTTCTTGGAAAAAGCATTTCCCAACGGCAAGGGTGTGCGTTCTGTCTGCAGGCAGTCCTTCGCACATTTCGATGCGACGGATGAAATCCCGACAAATGCAGAAACATCACGGAAGACCATTTGCATACAATACATGACATTAAAAACGCCAACGTGTCGCTTGAGAAAGGAACAGCACTGGCTGTTCCAAAGCTCTTTCAAAACATCATCGATCCAATAGAAATATCGATTTTCACCCACATTCTGAATGTCATGCACATGCATTCCAATATTTTGGGCATTGTCATTTTTCTCTACCGTGCTTCTTATGAATCTCAAAAATGAATTGGATGTCACGTGAACGCCGGCCTGCTCCAGTTTGCCTGTAAAAGGAGCGGAATGAGTCTCAAAATTCCCCATTTTCTGTGAAGACCTGTAAACTGTGGCGAGCTGATGGAAATTCTACACAGAAGCACTTCCCGATGCCGGCCGGTTGCATTGGAGTCGCGCCTCGGCGAAGGTCACGCGCTGTCGATCACGCCGTACAGTGTCACGCACTCGACGAAGAGCTCAGACTTGATTTCGCAATCTACCAGCCAGATTCCCCTCACAGCCGCTGCGCAATGTCGGGCGAACGGAGCCCACGTCTTGAAGGGATTTGGATGTTCATGAGCGCCTGCGTCTGTTTTGGTCGAAATGAAGGCGCGCACTGAAAAGAGAAGCGTATTGCTTGAATGGCCGCGACGCGTCCGGGGTAGGCTTCAGATCACCCACAAAGCTCACGAGGATGAGCGCCATTGACATAAAATGCTTACTTGGATGTTGGTGTGCCTTTTTTTCAATTATTTTTTTGAAGCATTTGCATTTAGCGACATGAGTTCATCTGTTCTGGCTTTGGCGCCACATGGTGACTGTTCACGTCCCGCGATGGGAAAATGACAACAACAACAAAAAAAAAAATGGCGACCGTTTCTCGCCTCTTGACTGGTACTCATGAGAGGCAGCACATAACTCAGAAAACCAAAATTGATCAAACATTTTCATGAATGGAATGAAATAAATAAATGCTTTTCAGAAAATGAAAATTAAGCTCAACTAAAGCTTACGTTGATCAAATCACCCAAAATGAAGAATAGTTATAGTGAGAATGTCTTGTTTTCATCTCTATCAATTAAGATCAAACATGAGCTTTCCGGGGAGGGGGCTGGGGGGGGGGTCGACGATCAATGTTTATATTTGGGTATTGCTGTGTGTCATTTGCTTCATGACATTACGCAATACTTTTTAATCATGCACTCGACAAATACTTCAATGACTCACAGAAAAAAACAAACTCATTCAAAAAGAAATAAAAATGAAACGATGACCAAGCTTCCCGAAAAAAAGCTGATCTAAAAGCCAATTAACAGCAAACTGACTTCAAAAAAAGTCAAAGCAAAATAAAAAGCAAGCTATGATGAAGACTCCCAAACTGCAGCAAAAATTTTGCCGCGCTTCGTGTTTGCGCACACGACTCCAAACTCGCGCATGCATTTGTGCAAATTTCTTTTCCCTCTTCAACGGCAGTGATGATTATTCATTCATTCAAAACAGAAAGGTACTTACGTACAGCAAATGATGAAAGAACAAAAGAGGATCACGGATAAAAGAATGACCTTTAAAAAAAAAAAAAAAAAAAGAAAATCAAGGTAACCTTAGAAGTCGCGATCAAAGCGTCCCTTGTTCCCTGACTTAGGAGGCAACAAAATGACTGCCTTTGGCATAATTACCATAGCCCTCGCCTCTTCGCATCCCCCGCCCCCTAGTGGGGGGGTGCGCAAGTGAGATTCACCTCGGAGCGGAAAATGTGTCTGGCGCCTTGTCAAGCAACGCGGCCTCCTACGCTGAAATAATAAAACAATTGATAAAGGTCATTTGGGAGTGTTTAGTCAGTCGTGAGCAGCTCGGGGGGGGGGGGGGGGGATAAAAAGCTGTC
>CAAKHF010003425.1:45485-55485 GCA_901007745.1 Hippocampus kuda
CCCCCCCGCACCCCTGCCCCACCCCCCGTTCCTCTTCGCGGTCATACCACTGAACCAAGGTCGGGTGAAATGAGTTTGCATGCTTGAAAGGGGACCGACATCTGCCGCTGCCTCTTCCAATCGGAAGCATGAACTTTACCTGACGCTCCTGACTGCGGTGAGTATCGTGTCTCCAACACTTGTCTAATTGGCGTCTATCATGGATGCTAGGAACTAAGAACAACAACAACAACAAAAAAAGCTCCAGCATGCATTGAGAATGTCTGCTTGTGGTTTGAAGTGAGAACATTGACGGCAAATATTTGAGCCGGTGCGGCGTGTCTGTTTTCGAAGGTGCATGTGATGTACACGATGTGGGCAGAATTTCCCACAGCGCCACCCCCCCGCCAAGCCGCGGCCCACGCGCACGTTCTCACACTAAACAACAACAACAACAAAAACATTCTCGACAAAGCCGAGTTGGCGGCTCGACACCTCCGACACCTTTCTCAGCCTGCCAGTGTGTCTGCGGTGTTCCGTTTTGTCATCCGCTCGTTTCTCCTTCAAGTCCCAATTGATCTGCGATTTTTTTTTCCATTTTGCCCCGAGGCTCCTTTGTGAAAGGTGCCCTGACTTGTGGAAACGTTGAAGCATGACTCCGCTAATGAGCCAAGCCATCCTATTTCAACGACGAGTCTCCTGGCTCGGCTGGAGCCTAATTGTAATCGTTGCAATTGAACTTTGCATGAAAGCAGCGCACGGAGGTGACAAGAGCCGTTGGAGAACGCAATTGTCCCATGGAAGACACTCCCTCGCAGCTGCTCATTTTCATTTTCGCCGCTTTCCCCGTTTTTGGCTCAAGTGCCCGAGCGTCGGACTGTTTATTGGGCCACGGCGGTGCCGCTGTTCAGCTGTGTCCTCATCTATCGCGGGAGGCTGGTGAACCCGAGCATGTCCAAGCCTGAGAGGCTCGCTCTCTCGCCTTACCAAGTGATGGATTTCTCGCCCGGCGGCAGAGGCGGCGGCTTCCGGCCCCGCGCAAAGAGAAAACCTGTCCCGTTGTCATGCGTCCGCGCCGCTGTTGATGTGAAAACTGTCTTGTATGCGCGGATGTACTGCAGGGCTGGCCAAACTTTTTCGTTGGGGGGGGTCGCATCACAGAAAAATGGAAGGACGAAAGGGCCACTTGACAATTGTTTGTATTGTCTCGTTGACTTCATCAGCTTTCTGTTAGTCAAGTCACATTGATTTGTGTTGCTCTTCACCACAAAAAGAGTCTCAAAGGGCTTCACGTGCCCACAGTTGACAAATATGAACAAGATCTTCTGACCTGAACCCCCCTGAAGGGCAGTAAAAAACATTTGGGGAAGAATGAGGAACCCTGAGAAGGGGCCGCGGACGGGTGAATCCCCCTTACGGGATGACCAGGTTGCAATGGATGCCGAGTGACACAATAATTGACGATGATATTAAAGTCCATTGAACCAGATGAAAACGCTGCAGGAGAGACCCCTTCGGAGACGTCTTCAAGGTGTTAATTAACTCTTTCATTCCGCAAGACGTACATGTACGTCTTTTTAAAATGAGGCCCCGCCTACCAAGGACGTACTAGTACGTCTAAGTCTTTTTTTTTTTTGCGTCATAGAGGAGGAGGGTCTGATGCAATCCGTGAATGAGAATAAGCCGTTTGCATTGTAAATCATGTCAAATAGCGACCAGTAGGTGGCAGTGGTGCCTCATGTGCTTGAAATGCATGCTTTTAAAAAAAGCTCTTTTTCTTCGTTTTTTTGCCCAGGAATCGCCATTTTCATAAAACTTAGCCATTTTGTAATGCCGATTGCAGAAGAATGGAAAAAGATAGAAACACAATTTTTTTCTGCTTAAAGAGGAGAGTCCAAACTTTATTTTGGTAGGCCATGTTTATGTAGCATTAGAACCAAATATTCTGTGGGCCTTGCAAGATCGGTCAAAATCCAGTCGAACGCTGGGATTGAGGGGGTCGCTCCAATGAAAATGGCTGGGATTGAATGAGTTCAGGCAAATAGTTGAGGATTAATTTTTCCAGGGTGGCCAAGAGCCCTCTAGGTCACAGCTCGATCCGGCTCTGCACTTCACGGCAGCCGAATCCTTTCTGCACATTCAGAACCAAACAAAGAACAAGCTGTACTCAAGTGACCACTTTTCAAACAGTTTACTTGAGGATCATTAACGTGATGTCTTCCGAAATCAGCCATCGAGCGCAAAGTGGATGAAAGGATTTTGAAATTGAGTTAGATTTTTTTCATTCTGGTGTCTCGAAGAGAAATTGTCTTGCTCTTTTATTCCTAAATGGCTTTCTTTGTATCTTCCAATACAGAAAAAAGCAACAAATGTATTCGCATTAACGGCACCTCTTTTTCTGAAAGAGGCCTGCCTGCCTTCCCCTTTTTTACGAACCTTGTGGCACATGTCAAATTTTTATTTGACATGGGCCTTTTCCCAAACAAGGTTAGTATTAGTATTTGACATTTTATTTTGGGCCCGTCGCGAGCCACTGAAAAATGGATGGCCGGCCGCAAAGGGCTCCCGGGATGTAGTTTGGACAACCCCCATCATACCGCACCGTTTTGTTCGCGAGCAGGTAGCTCTTGGCTCAGAGTCACCATGCAAACTGAGCCAATGACATGCCGAAGAGGGCTTGCTCCTTCTCACCATTTGCCGAGACGAACGAAAGCGGTCGGGAAACAAAACAAATCACTGTCACCCTCCACCCACACAGCTCCTTGAATAACAGGGCCGGGAAAAAGCCAAGCGAGAACATATGTGGAAGTGTGTCTCCCCCGCCAGCCCGCCCCAGGACATGACGCGTGGATCTCTTTTGAGATCATCGCCACGCTTGTGGCGGAGGCTCATCGGTTGTTGAGGTGACGGCGCACAGCAAGCGTTTTGACGCCAATAGCAGCTCCGGGGCCGACGTCGCCAAAGACCGGCAGCTTTGATTTCATCCAACTCCTCGGATCCAACAGTTGGACCTCAAGTAACGAATTCAGCAGGCGTGCGGAAGATGCCACCAAACTTGCAGCTTACTGAATTTCCACATATGCAGAGGAAAGATCCGTAAACAAACTTTGATGTGTAAAAAGAAGCGCACGCTGTGAGAGATAGCGATGCGCAAGACTGTCAAGTCATTTACTGAGGACGTGGGAGTTGTAATAAGCCTGACATAGGAAGATAAAGAAAGGCAACCCCCCCCCCCCCAAATAAAATGTGCCGTTTCACTCTTCTGCTCATTATCTGCAGCCCAATATATGATGATCAGGAGCAAAAGGAAAAGTTTTGTCTCCAATCTATAAAAGGTTTGGGAGCGAAAAGACCGACAATGGGGTGGGGGGGGGTGGGGGGGGATTTGAGAAAAACGGAAATGTGGAAACTGAAATATGTCATTTGGGGATTTGTAATTTACTTGGCCATTCAAATGGCGTCTCTTAGATGAAGGCAGAGTGGGGAATTAAACTGAAATCTCTCTCTCGGTTGACTAGTAATTGAATGTTGGGTCTGACTGTAGTCGGTAAAAGCACAGATGCTGAAGAAGCTGCTGTCACTCACCAAAATGGAACGCACTTCATTTTCAGGACTGTGAAAAATGTCAGCCATCCGACAGAAAACTTGCCTGAACACAACACTCGGCGACAGCAATTGCAGCGACCAACCCGATTTGAGAGCAACCTCATCTCACCATTCCAACTTGGGGCGCCACTCAAGGTCGCAGTGCTCATTTGAACTTTGAAACTCGAGATTCAATCCAAAGCAACGGTGGCTAACGGGCATTTGATAACAAGCATGGTCAAGTCGGCTCTTCCTGTTGTGCTTGGTTGCCATGGTAATGGACAGAAACGGCCAAAGTCAAGTGGCGAGCGGCGTGGGAGCGATGGCGGAAACCGCTTCACTAAGAGCGGGAGGCGGCGGCCGAGTATGGACGCTTCGGGCTAACGTGTCCGCTTGCACCTATGGTGGAGCTTTTGCAAAAGCCGGCGTCATTTCAGAGGCCCCCTCCTTTTCCTTTTCTTTGAAAAAGTGCAGTAAATAAATGCATGAAAAAGGAAATGAGATCACGGGAAGGAGTTTCAGGCAGGATCCACCATTGCATGCAACAAAGCATGTTTTACAGCTCAAATCTCGGTGATGAGTCGGCACTGGTGAACGTCGATCACACGGCTCAATCAAAAAATGTTTCTTTTCCACCAGGCGACGATGATAAACAAACACATCAGGAACATGGAGTCAAGCTGAATATATTTTTAAGTGGCAATATTGACAAGGCGCTCACTCGGCTCTCGTCAGGCATCCCCGCACTTCAGGGACCACCGCTCCCTCCAGCTAGCGCTAGCCGACCAAATACCAGCATAATTAATCAACGGCAATATGCTGTCGAGTTGCAACGGTAGTGGAGGAGTGCACGTCGCGAATTTTCATGAGCAAGATGTGAGTCGCGGGCAGTGCCACAAGAGCACGCCAGCGAGCCCGGCTAAACGGCGGGCTCACCTCAGCGAAGGCATCCGCCCCCGAAAAGCGTGCCGAACAAATCGTGCAGGCCACGTGTGATGGGAGAAGAGCGTTACGTGCGCGGACGATCGTTTTTCCAAACTTGCAGCAGCGTCAGCGGTTCGCAGTCCCCGCAATTCGTATTTGAGTCTGGCGTCTCCGGCGTCACAAGTGCAATTATGGGGCTTTGTCATAATTCAAGACAAAGTCGACGACAACTTGATGGATAAAACGCCAGTCGAGACAAAGCAACCAACTTTCCGAGCAACATTTGTTCTTGTTCACTCAAGGCCGCGGCACAAGGATTTTCCTCGGAAGAATTGGCGCATGGATGCGCGTCTGCGGCTTTCATGGCTATCGCCCTTTCGCGTTCATATTTGCTGCAATTCATTTTGAGGATCGAAAATCATAAACTGACTCCCCCGCCCCCCGCACATACGTACGAAACCGCTGATAAAAGATCAGCGGCTGAGAGCTTGGTTGAAACGCGCTCAATAATTCATCCGCAATTGTTGCCCTCATTGGGCAAGTTTTGTTTTATTGCTTGTTGTCGCGCGACTTCTTTTAGCTGCGCGTGCGGCACTTGGTATCCAGCGGTGGTTGTTTACAAGCGCTTGACAACTGGAGTTGAGTATCTGCAGCATACAAAGGCTACGGCTTCCTCATCTCTTGATGTTCAACATTCACGTAACGCACTTTGGTCCAGATGCGGCTGCTTCGTAAAGCGCTGCATCGAGGAAGTTGTGCCAAGTCCACGTCTCCGCACAGAACACGGTAGCCGCCTGCGAAATTGCAAATGGCTGATGGAATGGGAGAAGGAAGCTTTGATGACTTTGTTGCTCCTTGGATAACCGGAGCCGTCGGTAAAGGGAGCACGTCACGCATGGCAACTTGACGTCATTGCGGCAGACAGCGAGTGTAAAATTTGCTGCTCTTGTCGCAAACTACGCGAGGTCTTTAGCTGGCAACCGCAAGTGAGCCCGAAGGCCAAAGTGCCCACTGGGACAAGTCGTTGTCCACTTTCAAGGATAAAATCCATGTCCCGCCACATCCAAATTGCTGTCCGCATCTTTGTTTGTTTGGTTGGGGGTTTTTTTGAAAGCTATTTGTGGCTCATCAGATCTTTCCATGTTTATTCACGAACACGAAGACACAGTGACACAGTTATCTTTGATGTCTTCCTCCCCCGACACCGCCGGAGCACTTTCTTTGTATTTGTTTACGGGAGAGCCGGATGAATGCGAGCGGCAGCCGTATTGGAGCCCAACAAAGGCTGTTTTACCCTGGGCGCCGGTATTGAAGGGATTGTCAACGGTTGTTGCCGGAAAGATAACTGGGTTAATTAGGGCCCCCAAAAAAACTCTTTTGTCAGCACAGAGGGGAAGATGTAAAGTTTGTCAGTTCCTGTTTTCCTTTTTTTTTCTTTTTAAAACAATGCTTTTGGGGTTTGCTCGCAGCCAACTTACAAAGTGGATCCTGTTGAAAGAACGTGAATGAAATGTTTTGATCATGTCTGTAATCTCCCAAAGGCTGTACAACTTTGATCGTTTTCTTCACATACATTGATGGTGGCGGTAAATGAACTCTTAAAGCCGTAGACAACAAGAAAAAGGCTACGGTGACTTTTACTTGATGATGCAAACTGTCGGAACACACTCATCATCTCACTCGACCTGACCTGAGACGCACTGCGCTTGGTTTTCACGGTAGACGCAAGAGGCGAGGGGCCAGGACGGCGCAGGGAAGGCGCCGACGTCATGCTAGCTTGCCCACATCGGACGCAGGTTGCTGGGCATCTGCACAGGAAGTAGCCTGCTGCCTTGCCCTCGTTTGGAGGTAAAATAGGTCACAGCCGGACAGCGTGTGTTTGTCTCTTAACTGCTTACAATAAGGACGAGGATGCGAGTGAAGCGTGTGCGGCGATGCTATGCGGCGGACGGCAGCATATATGCTCGTCGTTCGCCACCTTTTGATTGAAATTTTTTTTCCCCCATTCAATTTTAATTCTTTGGGGGGAGCCAACCCCAATTCGCGTGGAAAATACGCGTGGCGTTTGTGAAGCTTTGGCCACACGGCAGTTTGAGCGGCATTGACCCAGTGAACGGTTTGGTCAACGCCACACGATAGACCGAGATCTTTTTTGGCCTCTGACAATCATTGTCATGTCCGACATGTACACACGCATGCGCACGCGCATTGCACTCAGGTAGGCGACAGCTCGGCGTCCTCCGATGTATGGAACAGATGTCGACAAGATTGAATGTTTTGGTTTGGTTTGTCGTCTGCAAAGAAACGGCTGCCGTAATTCTGGAGAAAGATCAGGCCAGTGAATTCTTGTGTCTCATCAACGCGCGGTGTCCTTAAAGAGGCGAGAGTTGAGCTCTCAAAACAGCTGGCGACCAAACCGCTGCAGGAAACTTGACATTTGGGGAGTGAGACAACAACAACAAAAATCAGCAACTGCTGCAAGAAATGAAGAAAGTTTGCAGCGCTCAATGGTTCCAATTCATCTCAAGCCAACACATTTCATCGGCTGTTTATCTTCCCTTCTTGGTCCGCCGCTATTAATAGGCGAAAGGCGACTTTTGAGTGGATGCAATGGAGGCCCGGACCTGATTTTCTGACTTCCCGAATTGAAAATATTTCATTTGCTCTTTTGGAATGGCGTGAACGTTTGAGATACTGTTTGAGGCAAAGCGCTTCGGCACGCAATTGGAATTGTGACATATTGCGTGCCCTCGCAAACGGAGACTGTTGCGCATCTGATATCATTCAGGCATCTGACGACAAAGGCTCCGCCGACGGCTTTTGTCGGGAGATAACGCGATTATGAAGCTGGCACCGACCTGTCCGAGGATGATGAATGTTTGCAGACGGGGCCGCCGCAGAGATTGGATAGAAAACATGCAGGATGGGGATTTAGAGATATTCCCGAACGCCGAGGAGGAAGCAAGTGGGTGGTTTGACGAGGGATGAGCCGGGAAAAAAAATAAATAAAGGACTACGGAGGTGTCGGCAAGGGGGAAGGAAACCAGAGCAACATCGAGCGACGATTGGTCTCCGTCCACAATCGCTGACATCGGACGTCTGCCTGCAGGATGAAAGGATAAACCCATGTTCCGTTCCGTCGTTAGCATGCCACACGCCGTGCGCCAAAACGGCTTCCTCTTGACAGCGCACGAGCCACGCGTGGCCGCAATCCCATTCAAAGCCGTCCCCGAAAGCTTCCGTTCAAAGGAATTCATTGTCAACTGCGGGAGCCGCCACGTTTTCCAAAAGTGCCGAACGGAGCCGATAAGAAACGCGCAACGCTTGAAGCTTAAGCCGTCTCCCGAGACGTAGGTTGTGCTTTTCCAGATGGGAGTCAACTCTTGAACGCTGACAAAACGAGCGCAGCGCTCGCCAAAGGACGTCCAGGACGGCAAATGCGGAAGCCGGTCGCGCTTGATTTTCAGGTTGTTCTTCTGTCTTTGATCGCGTGCTATTTCCGTTGCTTGTTTCATTGCGATCAGTGTGAGCGGAAGGGACGGCTTGGGGCGGAAGCGCTGTGCAAGTCGAACCGCGTCTGTTTCCATAAACTCGCCGCTGAAGCCACCATTTATTGGTTCCCGCCGACTTTCGCAAGCCCAAGACGAAGTCAATGCGCACTGGACATCGTTGCTGCCAAAACTTGTCAAACAACTTATTATGACGGCCGTTCGTTGGAAACCATTTCCACCAAAATGGCCACCAGCTGCGATGTATGATAAAGGATGAACATTTACAGATGTAAAAAAAATATATATATATTTTTTCATGTTTTTCCGATTGCAATCCACTCGCATCACGCGACTGCCACACGATTTGGCTGCTCTATCGGCCCCGCGCCACAACCGCACCACAACTTTCCACGTTGCCTGTTTTTGTTTTGTTTTGTTCCTTTTCTGAGTCGAGGGACGTTTGGCAGTCACATGCCGCAGTTCACCTGATAGATTGTGAGCGGAATGCGACAATATAATGGGATTGAACGTCTCACTGCACCATGCACGTTGCGGCGCTTGCCACGTGCCGGTGAAGGAGAAACGTCTCGAAGGTTGGTTAAGCTGGCACGGTGGAATACACGGTCTGAAAATCACGGCTCGCACATGAACGTTGTCTCGTTTTTTTCTCTTGGCGAACGCATTTTCGACCCACCCTGACCAAACCCATCCGATAAATAGCGTTGATGCCCGAGTCAATGAAAGCACGGCGTCATGACATCTGCACGTCAGCGATTCATCCCAATTCCTCAGAGTGGCCCCTGACCGGCGTATTTTTTTATTTTTATTTTTTGTATTCAGGTGCTTGCGGGCTTTTGAGGCGATGCAGGACTTTCTGCTCGACCAGCGGAGGAGCCAACTCGCAAAAAGAGACTCTGGCCATTGAATGTTTCCCCCAGCGCCGTCTCCTGGACCACCAGCAGCACCCCGGCCCCTCAGCGGCGGCAGCGCCTTTCATCTCCGATGGCTCGATGGCCCGCGTTCAGCCTCGGCCTCCTCTGCTGGCTTTGTTTACGGTCGGCGGGAGCAGCGGCGACGGCGACGTTGCCAAACGACAAGCCCGGCGGCCCCTTGGACTGGCTGCTATCCGACAAGGGGCCCTTCCACCACTCTCCCGAGTACGTCGATTTTGTGGAGAAGAACAGGCAAGGCTTCTCGACCAGATACAAGATATACAGGTGAGAGCTTGTTGATCTCGCACGCATCAAACTAGCCGCCGTCTAATCGGGATTTTGCCCATCAGAAGGCACAAAAGTGTCATTTCCGAAGGGCAGTGGTACCTCGACTTACAAAATTAATTGGCTCTGGAAGAACGAGAAAATGTAAGTAGAGACGCGTTTTCCATGTAAATGCCCTAATCCGTTCCAAGCTGCCCCCATAACGCAGACATAAATGTTTTCTATAGCATAAAAATGCATCAAAATATGTAACAAATACAGGTTACAATGAGATTATTGCACAATAATTGAGAGTTGTGCATAATGTCAAAAACAAAGAATCATCAATCAGGGGCTGCACTGAAGCAGCTTAATGTTTCCCTCCCTGGCAAAAGGTAGTTGTCGGCCAGAGCTGAGCGGCACGGGCGGCAAGATTAATCGTTTTATCATGTGGGCGAGTGATCAGAGATCTCTTCGTACTTATTACTTCACATTATCACGGAATCCCCTGAGAGGATTCTGTCAGCTGCAAGGTTGTGTTTGAGGCCCTCTAGATTACCTCAACGCGGCAGTGATTAATAGCGATGACGTTACGAAGAAAAATGGACCTCAAATGTAAATAGACCGCAATGGTTGCCAAATTAAAATCACTCACAATCTGTCCCGCTCCATTTCAGCGACAGCGCCGACAAAAGAGGCTCGAGATGCGCTGTTGAAGCGACACCCGCCTTGTGTATTAGAGGCTCTTAAGCGAAGTGAACGTTGTTACTTCAGGGAACGCAAAAGAAAAGTTGCAATGGCTCAGGAAGGGAACGAAATGGATGA
>CAAKHF010003430.1:2206-13692 GCA_901007745.1 Hippocampus kuda
AGGGAAGGGGAAATGTTGAGATTCCTGCCATTGTGAGTGTTTGTGTGCACGATGACGAGTGAGAGAACGGGGGACTCAACAAAGACTAAACACAAATAGACGTGGGACAAAAACGCGACGGTTCACTTTCTTCTCAAGTGCCAAGAGAAAAAAAAAAAGTATATGCATTTCAAAAAGCCAAATTTCCACTGCCTACTGTGTCAATGTAGCGCATTACATGGGGGTATTTATGTGTCAGCTTTTGCTTAGCCTGAGAAGATTTCTTGCCTGTGATATTCAAAGTCTGATTCTTAAAGGAAATCTTACAAGAGTGTCTTTTTTTTCTTTTCTCCAAACTGTGCTGCTGTATCGGAGGTAAGCTGGTTGAATATTGATGAGAATTTTAAAGACTCACCCTCTCTCTTCCTAGAAGAAACGACATATAACAAAGTAAGACTTAGCAAGACAATTGAAAAGTTTTCTTCAAGCAAGCAGAAACATTTTGACAAAAGTAAAACACTATGGAAGGTTGGTGAGATGTGTCGAGCATTCTGCTTGTAACGCTGTCAATTATTTAAATTGTGTGGAATTGATTGTTCATAATTTGGTTCCGAATAAGTGACTTCCATATCAGATATATTTTATTCCAGGCACACTCTAGGAAATCTAGACTGGGGCAACTCGTACGCAACGTTGATTTATCGTTATTTTTCTCTGTTGTCAATCCAATAAATTCAGTCAAATGGTCATCCCTTCTGAGTGATGAGTTCAAGCTTCTGATGATCAAACTTCGATAACGTTTTGGAAAATCCGCTTCACCTGAGGTAATTGGGAGGGGAAAAGAAATGAGGACCGGTGACCAAATTGTTAAAAATGGTAGTCCACTCAAGAGTAAACCCACAGATGGCCTCGCAGAAAATTTCTCCATTCAAACATACCGTTTAGTGAACCTATCCTGAATTTCCCCTCTGGAGATAGATAAGGGATCTTCTCATGGAGGATTATCTTCAACTTTGAAAGCAAAACAGCTTGATCATCACGTATCATATGGCAGGGCTCGGAGCTAGGGAATAGCTGCTTTAGCTTAAGCCAAATATCTGAAAAGATCTGAAATCGTATTTTAGTTTACAAAACGACAACAAAAAAAAGTAATGTTCAAGACATGCAGTACCAGAATCCAACAGAGGGGCCACAGCTGCGCACTGCAAGCCTCCCTGCTTCGAAGAACTGTTTCCTTGTTCAAGCATAATCAAACGAATATCAGAAAGTCTGTTTCGTCAAAGCAGGTCAGAATGCGCAGCTGACAAAAGGACTGAAATAAAAATGGTTGTCACCGATGATGTTTCAGGTTTGTGAATCTCACTTGAAAAAGGTGAATGACAACTTGACATTATTGAGCCGCCGAATGTATTTGAGCGAGTGAGAGTGTGAGATTGCTCCATTAAAGGGGTGGATAAATTCATACCTTTAATGAATCAATCTAAAATCTTAACCTTCACTTCCCCGCAGTGCTTTTTGTCTGTTTTATGATGGCGATAATTTGAAAAGTTGCATTTGAAAGTCGTCCTTCAGAAACAGTGTCCTCAACTGTTAAAAAAGAAGAGACTTTTTTTCCTTTTCTTTTCATGGCCCCACGTTTTGTCTTGTTTGACATGTCTAAGAAATCCATACGAGGGAAGACAAAAGTGGAGCCAAATCAGTAATGACATGGAAACCTTCACATGGCCCCTTTTCCTTGGCCTGCTTCCTGGCCTGAATATGGGAATGTAGGAATACATTAAATACTAGAGCGGTGTCAATTTGACTGCTCTTAGCTTCGACTATGTATTCATAATATTGGAATTTTTTTTTTATTTTATTTTTTTTTATCAAACTCCACAAAAAGGGGAGAAAATCCAGCATAACTATGTCGTTACATGAGTAATTTTCTGATGGATCCACGTTGAGTGTGACAGCGCACACAGTTGCGGCATTATCCCACTTCACTAGGTGGTCGATAAAAAACACTTTGTTGAAGTTGTTATCTGACCGACGGCAACCTGTTGCAGCAGCTCCAACTCACTTTCTTGGAACGTATTTCCCTCTTGTTTACGATGCTTCGCCTACAACCCCGACGAGCTACTGCCTTGCCTCTAACAAGAGATATCTGGCTTACTCCCAGTAAAGAATGTATCTCGGAGATGTGAACAGGAGAAAGAAGCGGCACTCAAAGTAAAGTCAAATGAGAGACAGGACTGGGACGGGCGATTTGAATCATTCCTTTGATAGATCATAATGGGGAATGTGAGGTCGCTTGCCAACAAGCAAATAAACGGCAGTGAGGAAACTGCAGTTGTTTGTTTCCATCAACCATCAGCCGCTACATTCAACGCAAGTGATTTCAGCCTCCCGGCACCTTCATACTGGCCGGAAGAGGCTTTAATCATGTTCCTGTCACTCATCTACGAACAGCTTAACACCACATTAATCAGTACCCTTCAGGCCCTTTTTTAATCTATGTCTTGAAAAATAAAAAAATTAAAACTCTTTTAAAAAATGTAAATAAGTACATGGAACTGAACTTGTAGAGTCTACAAAGACATATAAATACGTTGCCCTATTTTCATAGACAGGCACATGTGCATTTGGCGTAAAAAAAAACCTGCCGTGTCCTCATTTTGTTGCCAGGGCAAGTCTACTTCATCATGTTTGAGAATTTGGCAGACCGGGCGGCGCTAAGCTTGCAATACATTTTGACGGACAAGAGGGTGTTTTCTATTAGACTTCCCCCGGAACACCTGACAATTTGGTGATAAAAAGTGGAGGAGACTTTAGACCAGATGAAATCAGGTTTAAGTTGTGGCGCAGGTGGTGCAATGCGATTTTGGTAGATTTGATCCAGGCGCAGGCGGACAGATTCTGTGCGCCAATGATGCATTGTTGTTATCATCTTTAATATAGTTTTAACACCCCATGCCGGTGGCACAACTGGTGTGTGTGTCCCAAGTAGCCACTTCACAGCGGCCAATTTGACATCATCCGCAAATGGAGGTTTTCTTGCAGTTCCTTATAAATCTCCTGCACGGACTCCAGGGAGTGAGTCCGTTATGTTTCCGCCATGAATTTAAAGGGAATGAGAGGAGTCGCTTGGATTGGCCGTCTTAAATCGGCTGTGTTCAGTCCTGCAAAGCACAATGCCCATCTCTTGCAATGCCAATCCACGGAAATATCAAGCACCAACAACAGCAGCTGGCCAAAAAGAATTTTGACAGTTTGGTGTAAAGACCAAGAAGAGAGGAACTAGAAGAAGTGTTTCAATGTCACCGACTGGTTTTATGTTTTTAAAGACATATATCATTATGCAAAAGGAATATTTTATTAGGAGTAGTATTAGTCTTAGTAGGAATAATATTATGTGCTGTGATCATTTTCTTAATTTACATTAAGCATTTTATTCAGCTACATTTTTTTGTTTTTTTTTAAATGCTCGACAAATGAAATTGAGTTGAATTGAGTGTTACGCCTCTAATGCAGCGATTTTGCGGGAACTCTGTCAAAGAGGCTTACTTGTCACCTGATTTTCCCCGCAATGAGAAAATCATGCAGTTGAGCTAGCTAATTTATTCCTTTTCTTCATTGAGTGATGGCATCCAGGGAGGCGCAGAGCAAAGCAGCGAGGCCTCATTGATTGTATGTATTTATCCCTCGCTGGTCAGCAGTATGGCTTGTTGATGTGCATTGGAGGTCATTCTCTGCATTGAATCCCCATTGATCTCCTCTTTAGAGCCTCCTGACACACTCAGAGCTCCATTATGACAATGATCACACTCAAGTGTACACCGATAAACAAGCATGCGCAATCATGAATAGGATAACTACTGTACATTACACACGTGTGATGCACGCGATCGCACATTTTTACAGCGCTGATCGGTATAAACCAAGTTTGATGCCGCTTTTCTCTGTAATTTCTCTCTGCTGACCTCCCCTTAACTGCATGTAAGTGCATGTGTTAATTCAGACAACATTTAATAAGACACACAGCCAGACTGTCTTGAAGACTCCATTGAAAGGGTTGAAAGAAGATTAAACTTGGAAAATAGTACTTATGGCCTCAGGCTTACACAATTATGTGTCCAGAGGAGAGAAGAGTTGGTTCAAACATCACATTACGACAGAGTATAAAGTGATCTCTCAACTTGATGCAACTTGAGCGCAAACTCTCACAAAAACAACCTGGTTCGTCTAGGTCATCCATCCGATTTGACGAGTAACGCATGCATGCATATTTTAAACCAAACAGCTGCATATTAATATTTGCTGGTTTGTTTTGTTAGCTAAACTTTGAACCAACAGAGACTGAACCTCTTCCCACACCAGAGCCCAAAACAATGTATTGTGCGTAGGTGGCTCATTGTCAGCGGTGTCTGGTAGCAATAAGACAACAAATCAATAACGCGAATCGAACAGCTGCTTTGTTGCACCGAAATGAGTGAATAGGGTATAAAATGTGATATAACAATAACGCTGTACATTATCTGCAATGTGAATGCAAAAGCAGTTGGTACTACAGAAGCCTACAAGAAGGAGCTAACATCACATGAGCCATCGCTGCATCGATTAACATTATGCTAATGTAAATATTTGACTCAAGTGTTTTTGAAACAATGACTATAATTCTCACTGTCAGTCTATTTCTTTAGTCTCCTAATTGCAACTAAATCACTGGACAACATGCATTTAGTAATACTTCAGTAAACGTTTTCACTTTAGACTTGAATCGTATCGCTAACAATTGTGCGCTAAATGTTGTTATTGTTAGCATGCTAATACTCACAATTAAAACGATACTAGTATATCATTATATGGAAGCGCTGAAATGTCATTGTGGAGTAAACAGTGTTGACTGGGCTATATCGTTCAAACATACTGCAAAGTCATTCGAATGTCTTGGTGAACTTATTTGAACAATTTTATCAATACCTTCAAACACACTCCGATGTTGTTTGAATGTATAGATAAATTACTTGGAATGTATGGGTAAAGTCCTTCGCACGTATCGGTAAAACGTAGGCTAAATGCTAAAAATATTAATGCCACGGGGTATTGACTTGCACAAGCATGAATGGTGCACTGCAGTCACTTCACAGCTGGACAGGACGAAGCTCACCAACAGTGATAATTAAATCAGTCATCATTGTTTACAGAAAATGCTGCAAATTCTGAATGTTGTTTTCTGCATCATTAAATTGTTAGTGTCAAAAATCAAAAGCAATTGGAATATCCTTCAGTTTTTAACAGTTCCACACTTCTGTACAATTCCATGTAGTATGACGAAACAAATGCTATGTTTTTAGCAGTTGGCTTACATTTTACCAATGCGTTGGAACTACTTTATCAATACGATCGAACACTTTGTAGGACGTTGAAACGACTTTGCAGTACGATGAAACGACATAGCCAAGTCAAAATTGTTTCCACCACATTAACAGGTATACAATTCAGATTCAGAAAACTTTATTTATCCCTGTGGGGCAATTAGATTGCGTATTACTTTGTTTTTAGAGGTAAATTCTGAAAATATTTTTCAATGTTGGCATATGGTACGGTCAGCAAAGGGTAGCGTTGCCACAGATTGAAGAACTCCGGGGGTCATAATTTTTGTTCGCTCACAGTGAATACTGACTGAGTGCCCTTATCACTTCCCCTACATCAAAAAAAGAAAATACTGCACTTCCGTATGTCACTGTACTATATAATATGACTCATCATTTGACATCTGAGCTATAATCGAGCACTTTCAAGGTGTTGAGTTGTTTCATGAGCCTTGTTAACACACAAAGATCAGCAAAACATGCATATTTTCTTTCAACTAGCTTTTTGATTCGGATCAAAGAAGGCAGTGGTATCCAACTTTAAAAGTATTCATGTTTTTTCTTTAATCACTAAAAATGCAGATACCACGAATGGGGTGATGGAGGGAGTCATAATTAAGAACTATTTATGCACAGATGGTGATTTTTTTTTTCGACCCCATCCTCTTTATGGTATTTTTCAGAATATCATTATTGGCATCAGATTAGTGAATGTGAGTATCCCATATGTCACGACAGAAAAAAGCAATTGGCATTAAAATGATTAGAGTCATTACAAAAATGCCGAGGTACTACTATTATTAAGAAAATAAGACAGCCTTCCCACTGACTAATTTCTCATCGGATGTACAATACCTTGGTATAATGATGAAAGCTCAGCAAGGAAAGTGCTGGAATTTGGATTTGGAACTCACCGTTGTTGCCGAAGTCGAGTGAGTACTTGACCACATGATAGTTATTCCATACGTAGAGGAGGTTGTCTCTTGGGTTGTAATCCACTGCAGCGATGTACTGATATGAGTTGGGGAACGGGATGTTTATACTCGTCTCTTTACTCTTGTCTGTGTTGTACATGTAGTCAATCTTATTCCCAGTCCCTTCGTTGTCATCATCTTCATAGACAGTCTTGACGACGTACAGAACGCCGCAGATCATGAAGGCATTGGAAGCGGAGCGTTTGTCATAGCTGGTGTCCCAGGAGCCTTCGATGCGTAGGGTGTAAGGGTTTAGCTGGCTCACCACAACGCGCCCGTTGTTCTGCTCGGTTGCATAGATCACCCAGAGTCCGTTCTCATCCACCGCCAAGTCAATGTCCGACTTGCCCCCCCAACGGTAAGGGGAGGTGTCATGATAGTTAGCATTGGCAATGATGGCCTCACCGCTTTTGATACGTGTACGGAGGTCAAACTTGACAATGTTGCGCGTGCGCTCTTTGTTGAAGAACAGCGCGCCGTCATAAACGACAAAGCCGGTGCCGTCCACGCGATGCGGCAGTTTGTATGTCGTGGTTGGCCGGCCTGCGATGAAGTCTTCCTTGGATGAGTACTCAGTCAATGTGTCTGTGCGGTACGGTGTCCAGGGCATGTAGTAAATCTTGTCCGAGGCCTGCAGTGGGTCCTTGCACCAGGCGCCGGATTGGTGGTCGGATTCAAAGAGATGTTCACTTTGGTACACTCCTCGCAGAATCCCCGGGCAGAGAAACACTAAAGGATGAATAACACCATATTTACATTATGGGTTTTATTTTGTTTTTTTTTTAATTGACCCATAAAATGTAAAATGTCAACGAGCCCGACTTTTTACAATTAATTTTACGTTGGGGTTCAACTTGGCTGAGATTGTGTTGTGATGAGCCACTATGATTGCAGAGCACAGCAACAGATAATACCAGCATATTGTAGCGAGGACAAAATGGGCACATTTGCTCACCCCCCTCAATCCCTCCCCCCCTTTCTCTAAGTCCCACTTTCCCTCCCATCCCAACTCCTCATTAGTTGCATGGTTCTTTCTTCCTGCCTTTCTCTTTCTGTCAAGTTTTTTCCCCTCCCTGCTCTTTCTGCAATTGCTGCGACAATTAATTTCCCGCTCTGTGTTTGGTATTCCCATCTTGGAATACTGAGGTCATGTTTTATGAGCAATGTGGGCGATGCAGTGAATTGTGGGTGGTCAAGTGTGTCCAGAGTCATCGGGACTTCAGTAACTTGAATGGTGTCCCTTTTGTACAGATTATATAGTACAGTCGATAGAAACCAGAACCAGAAAAAGACAAGCTAACTGCTCATTGCGGTTTTCCAGTTCTTCTCGAAAATATGTTTCCAGATTGTATGCAACCGACTGGGAATATTAATTGAACTCTGATTGGGTATTCAAAGCACTGGCGTCATTTTCATATCACACAGGAAGAATGTGAAATATTAAATGTCAAAGCAATCCTCTATTCATTGGGCTCATCATAAAAATGTGCTTGACCCTTGGAGGGTTTAGTTAAGTGACGTTCTACCCGATACCATGGAATAATATGAAGTGCATCTAATGAGAACCAGTGTTTCGAAATTGCCTCGACATGCTGAGATCAGGCTGTCTTAATATACCCACAATGACAATGAGATGGATGGGCTTTGACCATAAGGCCCACAATGCTATTTAAGAACATGGACTGCGCATGTTGGGCTTACCTTTTTGTTCCACTTCTGCCGGGGCCATTGATGAAAGTTGAACAGACAGGGAAAAGAAAGAAAGACAGAAGGACAAGAGACAAAAATTGATTAATGAAGCAATAATAAGGAAATCATGATTGATAATAAAATCTCCAATCTTTATAATCGTCGTCATATTTCCTCCTAACCTTGTGAAAGTGCAAGGAGGCTCTCCATGTGGCATGTCTAATAAGATTACACAAAGGAGGCGGCTGTGCTACAACCTGGAAGTGATCTGACAGCTCTCATGTGTTATGCTCTCACATATTTGAGATACAGTGTCCCTGAGTGCCTCAGACACTCACCGACAAAGGAGTGTTATTTGTACAAATGCTTGCGACAGGGTGGTGATAATGTCCATCAATTGGTCAAAACAGGAATGGAATGTGAAGAAAAAAACATCCCAATGCATTTCAATGGCTATCAAGCATATGCAGATTTTCACGAATCGCGAGCCGGCCCGGTCCTTCCCCCCAGCGAACAGCGGAGGTCGACTGTATAGTTAGTAAAGGTAATATTTTACCTAGTTGCACAATCTGATATTTTTTTTTCGAGGTGTAAAAACAGAGACGTCAATTTGGGCAGAAAAATATGTGTTCAGAGACATTTATTTGTTCAAGTGGATCAGACAGGAGGCAAAAAATAACGGGATCTGTTAGTGCGGAGAATTTGAGGAGATACGCCAGCCTCAAGAAATTTTATTTATAGTGGAAAATAGGACCATGCAGAAAAATGAAATGAACTGCGGATACACGCTTTTAATGGAAACGAATACAACAGAGTAACGCAAAACCGCTAAAATGTGATGTCGATTTCTGGGATTCCATTTCAGTGGACCAACTGATATGGAAGCGTTAAAAACCGTCTGCGGAGCACGACGGGTGAATTGATGCTTTTTTCACCTCACCTCCGCCGTGTGTGTGTGTGTGTATGTGTGATTGTTCAGATGTTTGGGATCACGCTGATTGCGCTGCTTTGCTCCATTCTGAACAAACCAATTCCCTCTCCATTATATTCAAAGCACTCCCCTCAGAGCTCTCTTTGGCTGAGGGTTATTCACGTCACCCCCTCAGTGAAATGTGCACACTTGCTCAGAGCCTTTAAAACATATGAATTCCATTCCACCTTCGTCCCTTGGGGGGATGAGTGGCTTGTGAACAGAGCAGAAACCTAATCCTGCAGGCAGTTCCCCTTGTGTCTTTCAAGACCGTTAGCTACCTGCTGAATGGAACTGCTCCCCAGAGAGCAGAAGAGGAGCGGAGGCAGGGAAGATGCTTTCAAGGTATAATATTTGGAAGGACTTTGGGACCCTTTTTTTTTTTTAATCATACGAGGGTCCGACGTTTCTATTTCTGTCCATGATGTATGTTGTTTAACACATTAAAGCCAAAACTCATCAGCACCCACAGACACGCGTGACGCACAGAAACATATGGACACACACACACGCACATATGCAACCATTAAATCCCTAGCTCATGAAAAATGCATGGACACTGGTGCGGCTTAGCACAACTTCTGATGGAGATGGAGTTAAACTTGAAACAACTGGTTTTGTGTATGAAAGAGAGAGAAAGAGAGCGAGAGAGAGAGAGAGAACTGTCAACCATGAATAAAGTCAGTTCATTGTGAGATCCCGGTCAATGTCGACTTTGTCTGGATGAAAGTATTTTCTTTAGAAATAGGTAAGGGTGAATATGTTTCATTGTCAAACCATCACGCCAACATTATTACTGTAATTTTCGGCCTATAAGCCGTGACTTTTGTCACAAGCTTTCTACTCTGCGTCTTGAAGCGGCCTATATATTGCTTTTTATAATGGCCGCTAGAGGGCGTCCAAGCATAAAAGGTAAGAGTGAGACAAGTCGATATTCATGTGTCGAGGAAGACGCTGTCATCTTGAAAACAATCGGCTATGAGAGGGCGCTTTTCACCTGTGTTTTGGGCTGCACTGCATTCACCAAGGATTACTCCCGAAAGACATTGTCGTGAATGTTGACATGAAAGCGTAGATGCTTGAAAGTCGAATGAAGGAAAGGTTGACCGAGTGATATGGCAAGTGAGGATTTTTTTCACAGAAAAAACAAAACAAAACATTTCTTGAAATAGTGCCGCGTTACAGTCTTTCTTCGTAAATATCTCATTTTACAATGTGGGCACTTGCGGCTTATAGACATGTGTGGCTTATGTGTGTACAAAATGCTTTGATTGCTTTGATGAAATTGTCGAGGGTGTGCCTTATAATCAGGGGTGCTCTATAATCCGGAAAGTACGGTAAACCTTGAGCTGTTCAGGCAATTGTTTTTTTTTGTTTTAACATAAAGAAAAATGTGTGTGTGTGTGTGTGTGTGTGTGTGTGTGTTTTATTTATATATTTCATTGAAAATGAAATCGTTATTTGATTTACAATTCGTACGTTTTCACACTCCAATTCATTTCTTTTGGTTGAAGCAGCATTTGCTGAAGTTACACGATGTGGTCTTTTTGAGAAAGCGTTGCAAACAAAAATAGGACAAAAAGCCAAAAATAAAGCAAAACGCACCACCGGAAAAAAATAAAATCAATGCAGGCCTCCAGTGGCATTTGACTTCTGAAGTTCCACTTTCTTCTTGAAGGGACAAAGCCGATGATATATGCAAAAAGAGGTGTGGGGTGATGGAATGACAAATATCACACACTCTCGGATGCCCATATAACACTTGCTGGTCGCATCCTGTAGATGGGAACTGAGACAGCGAACAAGGACTTCAATTCAACTGAACTTCTTTCGTAGCCTTCAAAACGTGAGAAATGTACCTGCTCCAAGGTTGCATTGCACAAATGAAAATAGAGCGTCAGCAACAAGTGTAGCAAATGCCATAGCAAATGTCACACAAATGCCGTTCAATTTGTATCGCTCTTTCTTGTGTTCCCACATGAGCGGAACCGTCATTCAGTGGGCTCATTGCAGGACAATTTCGAGATATCCTGACTTGTAATTTCAAGGAAAAGGTGGCAAAACTGGATCCACTTTGTCATGCAATTGACTGTTCAGAATTTTATATCCGAGTGTTTGTGTGGGTGTCTGAGTGCGTTTGTGTGTGTAACTGATTGTTGATTAAAAAGCAATTGAGGCAAATTGGAGCGCATTAGTTGGATGCAGCTAGCACAGGCATGTTTGATTCTGCTTTGTAGCTAAAGAAAACACTTGATGTCGTCATCTATGGAAAGTTCCGCGACAACTGCACCTGCTATGGCACAGCTTCTTTGGACAACATTGTTCTGCTTAAAATTGGAATTGAAACAGGAGTTCAGAACATTGAGAGAGAGAGAGAGAGAGAGAGAGAGAGAGAGAGAGAGAGAGAGAGAGAGAGAGAGTCATATCGCCTATCTGTCTCCCTCCTCTTTTTGATGATAAACAGAGAACACGTGGCTTCAGCGGTAATGCACCCCAATGAATGCCAGAGCACAACGGGCG
>CAAKHF010003433.1:1602-11746 GCA_901007745.1 Hippocampus kuda
TAAGATTCCGAGCAGACAGTCTGCCATCTGCAGAGCACCTTAATATTTTATAAGGTGGCATGTTTAATGCACAAATTCTGCAATCTGAGCATAGCTGCCAGTAAAACAATAAGTTAGCCATTTGTAATTACATGGAGTAAGTCTACCGTTGAAACTTTGTAAAGCCTTTTCCACAACTTGCTGGGGGAGCAAACTCTCCCGGAAAGCTTCAGTCACTTCACAAAGTTCTTTGAATCTGGTTTCCAACAAATAAGTGGTAATTATGGATCGACTCAGCAAGCACTCAATTACCTGTAATTAACACAATCAAAGCGCCCACAGAAAATAGGTGGAATTATAACGCGGCTCTGCATATACATGGAAATCAATGATTGTGTTCTCAGGTGCATGGATGTCACAAACAGACCAACTTTTAATGAAACTAACAAAGCAATGAGATTGCAGGCGATGATTATGAGTTACCGCAGCGTGGACATCGATCCATTTTCCGTACCGCTTGTCCAAGTGTGAGAATGAATTTTAAATCAACCATTATGGGCTGCTCTCATCTTTTTTTTTTTTTTGTCATGAAAAAAAGACAGGTGGTCCTCTTTGTTCCAGCAGAGCTCACACTTGGCCTGACTTTATAATTTCTTCATCATGATGACAGCTTGCCTCTCACACATCCTTCAAGACAAAAAAAAGGATGTTGTCTTATTACACTCAGACTGACAAAGCTGTCATCATGGAGAACACATTATTATTTAAACCGAATATGATGAGAAGTGTCATGTAACAACACAAACAAAAGAGATGTTTTCAAAATGAAGGCCTCAATTCCCCTTGAAAATCCACTTTCAAGGTCATCCCACAGAAAATACCACCAGGCAATAAACAATAGCAACTGTATTGCACAATTGCACAATGCACTACCTCACTTTACCCACAATAGCAACAAGGGCCATTGTTTATGCTGTTTACATTGTCTATACTGTTTATACTGTTCAGATCACATATGTCTTCTGTACAGTGTAGCTGCTAGCTTGTCTTAGCTGTGTGTGTTTAATGACAGCGTGTTTGCATGCACTGAGGATGGAGAGGAAGAAATTTCATCTATGCTGCATGTGATACATAAAGCATATTTGACAATAAAGATGACCTTGACCTTGATATCATTATTGCCAACATATTGAATTAGAGACCTTAAACAAAAGTGGCATTACAAATATCTTTGAACGTCTAAAATTTGAAACTCAACTCAACTGTGTTTAGAGAGCACTTTAAAACAGCCATCGCTGTATACAAAGTGCTCTACGTGGATCTCCAAAACTTGACTACAGAAACGCTGAGGCCTGCAATCAAACCTTGGACCTTGCCACTATGAGGCGAACATGCTAACCAGTCATCCATTGTGTCGCCACATGATAATCAAACAAGAATAAATAGAGTTATGACAACCATCTTGTGTTTATGCTTGGTTGGATAAAATAAGACACCAGAAACGTCACCAGTGGAATACTGAAACTAGGTACAGTAGTATAAACAAATCCGTGTCTTTCCGTGTGTACTCCAGTCTGTGTTGATTCTGTGGCAACATAGGCTGATTGATGTTTAAAGGTCAGAAAAGCAGACAAAATTAGCATTCTCTATATACAGCTAAAAATCCATCTGTGACTGTAAAGCATCTCATTCAATGCCTGTAAATTTCTAAATGTTATCATGCTGCTTGATATGTCAGCTCTGACATTTGTTTGTGTGAAACTCTCGGAACTGTGTCCATTTATATACATGCATAGAAAGATGAAACATAGGAAAAAGTGCAAGGTCAGTTGCACACTTCAGCATATTTGGAGAGAAAATGTATTACAGTAACACATGGATTTTGAAGTCAAATGACTGTCATACGAATGGAAATATAGTGGAGGAGTTTGCATTTATTATTATTACTGTTTTTTTTTTGGTTTTTTTTTTTTAACCAACACGCCCGAGGATGAACAACCTATATCAGAGACAGAAGGCGTGCCATACACGCTCCAGTCACCGGCACAGTCCCAGTTAGCTTGGGCTTCAGGAGCTTTAGAGGTTTTGTTTGTACAGTATATGCCAAATAGCCATTTTGATTATAAAATAGTGCGATTGTGCAAAATAGGAATGTGGATATCCTCCACATGGTCAATGATGTATCATTGAATAGACATGTAACCGTTATTTTGCGACACAGTGAAATGTGATGCGCACGTGTATTATTAGGGCGGCACGGTGATCAACTGGTTAGCAGGTCGGCCTCATTGTGCAGAGGTGCAAGGTTCGATTCTGGCTCTGGCCTTCCTGTGTAGAGTTTGCATGTTCTCCCTGTGGCTGCGTGGGTTTTCTCTGGGGACTCTGGTTTCCTCCCACATTCCAAAAACATGCGTGGCAGGTTAATAGAACACTCGAAACTGTCCTGAGGTGTGATTGTGAGCGCAAATGGATGTTTGTCTATGTGTGTCCTGCGATTGGCTGCCTACTGCCGGAAGAGGCGAGGATAGGCTCCAGCACGCCCACGACCCTTGTGAAGATAAGTCGATTGGAAAATGGATAGATGGATGGACATGTATTATGAAATGCAAACATATTGGGCTACATGTTTTGTCAAAGATTGACTGCTTGACCCCGTATGAAAAGGAATTTGCTTCTGCACCTCTGTTATTTTACAACAGTCAATTCCAAGCACACTCCGGAACATTTGAAAGAATAAAAAGGAAATCAGGCAGGCAGAAGAAATCAGGAATTCATTGTTGGAAAGAAAGCTTGGGTTGATTTTTCTTTGAACAAATGAAGAGGCTCAGTTAGATATCAAATCGCCCAAAGGCAACATTACCTCATCAATTGATTCCATTCACGCCGCCTCACGTTTAAAAGAAACCTAACCCCTTATCCGATATCTCTCAATTTTCCTTGAATCATACAGAGAAGAGGTGTTAATGCTTACATTGTAAGATAACAGCTTTCGTCCATGCTCTGCGCTCTCATTGCTGCATTTCATAGCTCCTGCGCTGTTATTGTGTTTGAGTGACTGACATCTCCCCGCTCATTGTATCCGACGGTTTAATCTTCAACCTTTGTCTTTGCTATGTCAACTGTTACTTTTTGAATATTGTAGAAGCACCGCAACGATTAGATAAGGGAATTGATTTTTATTTATTTAGTTTTGGGGGTGGGGGGTCTTGTTCTATGCAGCACAAAAAAAAAAAAAACGTCCTCCAAACCCTTAAATACTCTAAGGCTGATTTTATATTGCGTAGTGACGCTATTCTGATGTTGAACTCTCAAGTGATAGAGCATCCTGGTAGTGGGAATGGAACACAAAAAAAAAAAATGCATGGAATCGGTTATTTTCAGATTGGGATCCAGTCTCTTTGAAATGTGCATAAAAATCCGACATGTTCCAGATATTAGGTTTTACACAATCAGTATGTTGGAGCTGATGACAGATCAACCATGGGCGAGTTAAAAAAAAAACTAAATAAAAAGCACCGACCCGCTCAGAAGATGGACCAACCTATCTAATCCATTTAAAAGAAGTTGTTTATCTACTTTCCAGGTGAGCCCCACCATTTGCGGTGGATCGGGACCGACCTGCAGTGTAAATGCAGCTATCCACAATTGGTGCCACTTAGTAGAATTCCTCCAGATCCTCTTTGGATCTGGCACATAGCAGCGCTGAGCACTAAAACGCCAGCTAGGATTGCCTCTGGGCGTACTGGAAAGGTTACTCTGAATCCACCTTGTTAGAAAGTAATTATCTTCTTCATACATAGCCAAAGTATCTGAAGATCCCACCGGAACACGTTTTAGCAGATACATGATGTGCACATGCTGTTTGTGGGTGCGGGATGTTGAGGTGAAGTGAATTTTGCCGGACAAGAAGTAATTTCCACATGAGATTGATAAATGAGGACTGGCTGATGAAGGTAATTAACTGCATATGTTAATTTCTGCTTATCTTTTGCTTGGTTTAAACTATCTGATTCCCCAGAGCAATGCTCCAGGCCATGACTGGAACTCTAGATCAGCCAGAGAAGATGTGCAACCTAAGGCGCTGCCCGTGCGCGACTCACAGAAGTGTCGGATAGCAGCATGTGTGCAATATATGGATACAAATTATTGAGCTGCACCTCTTGATTTTATAAATAAACAGGCTTGACACTTTAGTTCTCCCTGAATTTTCTAAAAGACATCTTGTCATGATGATCCCATTTTCTCTCTGATGTCACCACTGTGCTAGAGTGTGATGATTATTTTTGTTTTTGTTGAGTTTGATTTGACTCGATCTAGCCTTCCAGTCTCATTGCATCTGCACAATTTATTTTCCGTTTGGGCAGTTCATCCACGTAAAGGAGCCCGAAAATGATCATGTTCATCACCGGGCCCCAGAGCGGTCACATCATGTTATGATTCCACTTGTGCATTTATTCTCTGTGTCAGTTTGAGCCTTGTTTTTTTAGACTAATTTCATACTTTGGGTCTTCCCAGTGACTTATTTGCCTTTTCATTTTGAGAAATTCATTTTAAATTTGAAATCTCGGCTGCAAAATTCCATTCCACAAACACTTTGTTTGTTACGTAGACCTCCCCCCCCCAAAAAAAAAATGGAGAACAAAAGAACACATATTTACAAGCTCACTAAACTGAAATCTCCTGCAACATCATGTATGGAGACAGTTGTTTATTTTTTTTCTTTGACTCAATAGTAAAATAAGCAGTTTAAGACAGGCCTTGTTTGTGACATATCGAAAAACCATGGTTTATACTTCTCCAGACAAATCAACGCTGTGGTCTATCCGACACCGTAAAAGGATGAGAGAGAGAAAGGAAAGATACCCAGGATGCAAGTTACGCAATACCCGTCCGTATGTAATGAACTTTTCTCACGCGTTTGCTCCGGTTTAAGCTGTTTTCAGGGGCTACACCGGTATAACTTTGTATGTGTGAACGCTCTACGGGGGGCTACACCGGAGTAAAAGTTGCCATGTGAACACCCCTGATGATTTCAGGCAAATTTGGAAAGGCCTTAAGCATTTTTCAAAATGACAAAACCTATTGTTGTATTGTATTGTTGTGAGACAGTGACATTAATATGAAGAATATGCGAGTTGACCTTTACACCTGAATGACGATGTCTCAAAATGTTTGTTAATGGTAACTTTCCCCAGAAGCAAAACTAAAAGGTTAAACAAGTGGGGGATCTAGGGCCTCTTTCAGCTTACAGCCATGCAGTTTGTCACACATGTTAAAGAAAAGAATGGACATTTTTTTGGTCCAGATATCCTAATTAGAGAGCCATATGCCATGGCCTAGCTTCTTTAACAGCGTCATGGCTACAGCGTGCCCGGCTGCCTGGAGGCTTGACATGCTCAAGTCTACAAAATGTACTGCATGAATGGCATAGCAGTCACAATGGCAGGTGGCCTAATGCAGGGGTAAGGGGGGCAGTGAACTCCGAAAATACCACTCTGTTGGATTTCTTTTCTTATCTGTTTTGAACCAACCGCATTCTCCCACCCCGACAACCTGCCCTGAATATGTGAAATGTGATGGGAATGTGTGCCATAAGCAGCTTTGTACATGCACACATGGGTTCGATAAGAACCAAGGACAGAAGACTCAACAAGCACCAGTCGAAGCCAGAGAAGACATACAAACAGTGCGTCACTCCGTCATCTCTTCTGGTGTAATTCAATCTGCTCGACCGCTCTATTAACACTCAATGGCAGAAGCTGAAAAGGGCACACACCAAGACAACAAACATCACAATGTATGGCAACTGCAATATGTGACAGTATAGATTATATATCAATTCCTGACAATTTATCAGAGCAACAGCTTGCCGCACTGCATGCTTTGGTATACCTTCTGTGCCATTGACTGATCTCTTTCAAGGCAAAAAGCAAGAAGAAAATCGGGAGTTCTGGCAGAGAAAGTTAGTTTGACTCCTGTTCTGGGGTTTATGTTGTCAGAAAATGTGGATTGTCGTACGAATGCTTGATTTCACACAGAAAGAACATATTGACAGAATTGTCTGAGAAACGCCTCCTGTGTTGACAAAATAAGAAGGGAAAAAAAAGCAATCCCGTCTCAAGCATCTTGCCTACAGGTTCACGACAAGGAGTAAGACTATCCTTAAGTGCGAACACCCCAAAGGATGTACATAGAGAGTAAAACCAAACGGGTGGTGAAAAATGAGATGGCAAGTTGGGACAATTGTTAAAATAAAAACATAACAAGACTCCACAACAATAATTTGATGATATTCTCCAAAAAAAAAAGATAATTCTGCACTTGCTTCACACAGCACTTATGGAGAGAGAGCGTTTCAGAACAACAGTTCTTGTTTATAATTTAATTGCTTCATAAATCTTCAAAATCTTGTACAATGATATTCTAACAATGAAGAACTTCAAATGATGTGCAGGCTATTTGGGTGTTTTCATTGATTTTGTGAATATTTGGGACAATTTACGACATGTTCCTTCATAAGCGAAATTAGCAAAACAACAAATTATAGCTGTTGGATGTAAAGAAAAAAAAAGGCTCATTGAAATTGACAGGCTCAAGCCCA
Source organism: Hippocampus kuda (assembly GCA_901007745.1). Lineage (NCBI taxonomy): Eukaryota > Metazoa > Chordata > Actinopteri > Syngnathiformes > Syngnathidae > Hippocampus > Hippocampus kuda. Next base: position 8,183 of record CAAKHF010003433.1, read on the forward strand.
GACAAAGCTTGTTAGAAACAGTAAAATTTGGTGACTTCTTCTGGCTAATGAATAAGGACAATCAATAGTATAAAAAATGTGGAGTTCTAAATCAAACTGCAGTCTATAAAGAAATACAGGTCACAGTAAAATGTCATTTAAATATAAAAAAAAGAATATTACAATCCTCTCCCAAAGCAAATACAACGTTTCTAACTCATCTACCAACCATGAAATGGCAATCAAAACTGTCCATACCATACCTCATTCTTTACACATAGCAGAGATAGAAAGCCTCAATCCTTTTTCCACACGTTTTTTTTGGAAAGTGCAATGTTCTCTGAAGCATCATTTCAGTTTTGCTGTTCTCATAAAACCCAACCTTCACCACAAAGCAGCACGACAAAAATGTTGAGCTTATTTGCGGTCAGATTTCAGTAAAGTGTAAATATGAGTGGGAACGTGCATTGATTGTGGAGTACGCCGCGTTATCAAGAGGACATGTCAGCTGAGTGACAGAGTGAAATAGGCCAAGGTACTCTGTCTTGGATGTCACTCAAGGGTGAATTCTGCTAATGTACACAGCTGTCTACCACCAAACATATATCACAGGAGACTGCAAACATCTATCGTCAGTCATTTTTTTTGCAGCTGACACCGGGCCGTGCAGGCAGAAATAATTACAAAGATGATTTTATCAGGGACAACATGGTGGGTAGTGGTTGGGACATCCGCCTGGGCTTTCTCCGAGTACTACGGCTTTATTACACATTCCCCAAACATTTAAAAGTAATGCATCCATTGTTGTGAATGTAAGTAGTTGTTTGTCTCTCCGTGCCCTGCGACAGGCTCGGGACTGGTCCAATGTGTACCCCACTCACCCAATGACCACAAGGATAAGGCTAGCTTCCCAAAGCACAGAGCAGCGATCCCCAACCTTTTTTGCCTCACGGACCGGTTTCATGTCAGACAATATTTTCAGGGACCGGCCTTTAAGGGCCGGATAAATACAACAAAATAATTTAATATGACTGGCATGAAAACTGTGGTATTTTCGAAACATAGTAATAAACACGAATCACGACACGAGGAACATCATATCTGGCCACATCACTCTCTGGTTGCTATGGTAATGTTTACACATAGCTTCAAAATAAGATAGACTGCAAATACAAAATGCATGAAAAATACGACTCACCATTGCCGCATATTATGCAGACTGGGCTTGGTGCGTGGGAAATCTCCCGTTGTGATCAATCCGTATTTTAAGTAGGTCTCCTGACATTGTCTATTAAATGTAGCCTTCTTTTTCTTGAAGTCGTAGGCTCCTCCTCTGTCTCCTGACTGGGCCTTTCCCCCTTCCCAAAAAAACTTTCCAAAGACCTTTGTTTTTTACTCATTTTGCTAGCTCTTGGGTTTCATTTTAGCGGAAACCTATCACGTGACTGAGAAGCGCACCTTCACCTGCGTCATGAGTGACATATTTTAGACGGATGTAACAGAAAAGCCGTAATTTTTCAAAATAAAACTCTTCAGATTCTGAAATGAATAAAACGGAAGTAATCTAAGTTATGTATTCTTTCTGTGCGGTCCGGTACCAAATGACCCACGGACCGATACCGGTCCGCGGCCCGGGGATCGGGGACCTCAGCGATCGAGAATAAGATAAGATAAGATAAGATAATCCTTTATTTGTCCCACACTGGGGAAATTTACAATGGATGATTTTACAGTTTCACCTGGAGTTTGCCAACCAAATAGGAACATTGTTTATTCACAGAAAATATCCAGATAATCTAAATAATGACAGTATTCTCCAATTTTAAGAATCAAATTTTGCAAGAAAAGGAAACAAGCTTCAAAGTATGCACTCAAACAAACCCTTTCAAATCTTGAATGGTGAAGTTTTACCTCCAATGATTATATTAATCTGGGCAATTTTAACATAGCCATTTGAGGTTTCTTTTAATCTAGTCTTATTCATAATTCTGAGTGAACAGATGAATTCAGCTCCAATGCTGGATCTCAACATGTTCACGAGAATCCTTATCTCACCTTGCCTGTTAGCCACAAACGCCCTTAGCAGCAGCCCTTGTTGGAGCGTTCGCATGTCCATTCACATTTATGACGTGTAAAAGAAGTGACAAGATCTTTGTGTCAAAAGCATAAACAAATACACACATCCATAAAGGAGGACAAAAAGATAAGACAAAGCAGATAGTCTGCACAACATAGCAGCAGATAAAATTTCACGGTGATTACCTCATGTCAGTCACAGATGATTAGATGTTTGGGTTGTCCGAGCAGCAAAGGTCATATCATCTGTGAATCCTTTCGGCTTCTTCAGTATATTGAAAACATGAAATTACATCAGTGTTGTTAACTGGCAAAAACACTGTCTTACTTCATACTGCACAACACTCTTTTAATCTTTCAGTCTTGGGAGAGAATCGAATGCAATGTTCGAAACATGGAGGTGTAAGATGTAGCATTCGTGCAATCAATGTGAAAGCAGTTCAAGTAGTAGTACACCAAGGTGATTGTCGTCAACAAAAACACCTGAAACTACAATTTGAAAAAAACATAAATTTCATCAGCAAAATAAAATTAAAATTAAAATGCAGGAACTGGGGCGGCCCGGTAGTCCGGTGGTTAGCACGTCGACTTCACAGTGCAGAGGTACCGGGTTCGATTCCAGCTCCGGCCTCCCTGTGTGGAGTTTGCATGTTCTCCCCGGGCTTGCGTGGGTTTTCTCCGGGTGCTCCGGTTTCCTCCCACATTCCAAAAACATGCATGGCAGGCGGATTGAAAACTCTGAATTGTCCCTAGGTGTGAGTGTGAGCGTGCATGGTTGTTTGTCTCTGTGTGCCCTGCGATTGGCTGGCAACCAATTCAGGGTGTCCCCCGCCTACTGCCCGAAGACAGCTGGGATAGGCTCCAGCACCCCCCGCGACCCTAGTGAGGATGAGGCGGTTCGGAAGATGAATGAATGAATGAATGCAGGAACTGCCGCTAACGTTGATAAGGCTCATTAAAATTAGCTAGAATTCTTGGGAAAATAGCCTTAATTTTTTGTCTTTGTCGATTAATAATGTACAATAGCTTCCAGGGTACATTTTAAATATGAGTGATGGGCATTCCATCCCTCACGGACAGACACCCATTTTTGAGACGGAGAATGGGAAATGTTTTAAAAAAGGACGGACTAAGCAACGATGGAAGTGGGTTTTCGTCCGTCCCTTTAACGTTCCTAACTTGGTTATGTATATGGTGTCGGGAGGCAAAATAACATGTCCAGAATGTCATCAAACACTGTATTTTCTTAACAGGATATTGAATAGCATCATCTCAACAGTAACAGTACTGTCACCTACTGTACAGTCAGAGAACATAAAGTACCTACAGAACTCATTTCATTCATTCATCTTCCGAACCGCTTCATCCTCACTAGGGTCGCGGGGGGTGCTGGAGCCTATTCCAGCTGTCTTCGGGCAGTAGGTGGGGGACACCCTGAATCAGTTGCCAGCCAATCGCAGGGTACACAGAGACGAACAATCATCCACGCTCACATTCACACCTAGGGAC
>CAAKHF010003437.1:1830-18828 GCA_901007745.1 Hippocampus kuda
TCTGATTATTTCCCCCCCCCCCCCACCCTCAAAAAAAAAAAAAAAAAACTAGATGAAAAATCAAATTTGAATAAAATGGTAAAAGGACTGCACTAAATCTCAGTGTATCTACATCATATGGTTTCTGGCCAAAGAGCTTTACATTCATATACACTCACATACATTTTGCATACACTTATTTGCAAATCAATTGAACTTTAAACGTACAGCGGTAACACGCTGGTGGCTGCCTGCAGCTGTTTTAACTCCTAAAATATCAAAAAGTTTTAATCAGAATCCCGCTCTGCACTGTGGCTAAGACTAAAATCCTGTCTAACTCCTGTCTATAAGATGCTCGTCGTAATTGTCATCTTCTTTTCCTTTTTCTTCTCATTTTCTACTTTTTTCTTAGTTCATTGGCGCATTAAAGCTCTTTTGTGCATTCCGCTACAGGGAGCGCAAAGCGTTTCCATAAATATTCAATGGGAGAAATCTTGCTTCATCGCCACAAACAAACACATGAGACAAGCGGGGTGTGTTTTTGTTAGTTGCCAGCAAAACAAGCATCTGTCACTGAGGTCAGTTGGTACTTGACCCACTTAGTGACTATAACACTGTCGGATGAAAACCCACCTCTATTCGTGCTTCGTTGGTCATTTTTTTTATTCCTCCATCATTAGTTGATTGTCAGCAAAACAGGCTTCCGTCATTGCCGGACTGACGGACCTTCTGTCAGAACTGACAGAATTCCCACGCCTGACTGTAGATTAGAACATGTAAATGTACTTCAATTGTTATTTTTACAATATTATGTAAGATAAGTAAGACACTCGTGGTGAGCTATTTTTGAAGTTTCACTGAATGTGAAATCCTGGAAGATAAACAATGGAAGTTACACAATGGAAGTTTCTGATGGTTGGAAACTGTATGATAGACAATGGAAGTTAGATCATCTGCAAAAATTGAATCAGGGCAAGTGGATTTTTTTCTTGATGGTTGAATATGTCTTCAACCAACAAGAAAAAAAAAAGTCCAGTTGCTTCAATATAGCCGTTGCCGATTACCATGACAGTGAATCAACGCAGACGTATTGGAAGTTAAAGCCTTTAAGTTAGCCACCGTAAGTTAGATAGTATGAGTCAGGGGTGCCTAACCTTTTTTAACCAAAGATCTACTTTTCAAATAACCAAACTCTTCAATTGACCCAATACCACATATGTACGCATACACACACGAGCACGCACACATTGCACATGCATACGCACAGAAACGCACACACATTTGCATTCCATGATGAACAACAGCCAAAACGGACCCAAACGAAACAGAAAACTAAATTTGATACAAGACAAGGCTGATTTTGTGAAAATTAAAGTCGGAGTCCTGACACAGGGAGGCAAGGACGCACTTTTGTAGAGCGTGCAGAAACATCAGTGTGCCTCATACTGTACTTTTACTTTTCACTCTTCACCCCTCACGATCGACTTGGGACCAGTCGGCGCGATCGACGTAATGGGCACCCCTGATGTAAAGTATGCCTTCCACCCACTGATCGTGCGTGTGTGTGGTATCCCCAATTGACCCACTACCACACACACACACACGCACACGCACACGCACACACACACACACACAATAATAATAATAATAATAATAATAATAATAATAATAATAATAATAATAATGTGAATAAAGTGGGAACTAAATCAAAATTTTTGTAGGAACATCATTATATGCAGCACAGTATGTAGCAATTGTCAAAACATGTTATCCTGTTTAATACTGCACTTGTGGAATAAGAAATAATAAGAATATTTCATCAATGTCACAGGGCCGCGATTGCCTTCCGCAAGTGACATCACAACTATGGGCGTACTTTGGCCTACTCAAACAACACATTTGAGTCAGCCTGGTTTGTTTAAAATTGATCGTTAGGAACTGCAACGCTGTCAGGCTGGTTGTCGGCGTCAAAGCATAGTGTGCAGATTCATTTTCGAAATGTAGTCCGCTGACTGTCACCACGAGCATCTAACTACTTTCCACCAGTTGCTAACAGCTGCAAGCTACTAACATGGCCAGCTTAATTATTGTTTCAGTTCAAACAGATTTCGTTCTACGATATCTGAATTTTCACATTCCTATTTTATATTTTTTCTTGTGGAAAAAAATAAATCTCTCGGTACTTGAGTGTTTTTTTCACTAAATACTTGCTGAAGAATTTATTTGGAACTCTACTTTTTACTTAGTCAAAACCATATTATTCTAAAGCAGTGGTTATAACCTTTTTAGAGGTACTGAACCCAACCAGTTAATATGCCATTCGCCGAACCCTTCATTTGTGAAATACATATATAAATATTTAAATATATTTAAAAAATACATTTATTAAAAACAAAAAAAAAAGTAAATAAAGATTCAGGAGGTAAGTATACTTTTTTTTTTAAACGTACTATCACAACAATTGATGACGAAGTGAACAAAATTTCCCACAGCACCGATTGGACAAGCAATGTAATGTGATCATCAGCAGCCAGTGATGGCCAAGCGGGCGTGTCATCACTAATTGACAGGTTGTGTCTTACCCTCCATGTCAGGGGCTCCTTAGACCGATTCACCGAACCCCTAGGGTTCGATCAAACCCAGGTTAAGAACCACTGTTCTAAAGTAACAGTACTCTTACGTTAATAAATTTGTTGCCGCTCTGCCTGTAGAGTGGGCCGTGCGAATACAAGAAGACAAGAAAAGAGACGGATATTTCAGTACCTTGTTGATCACATCAAGAAGATGTGAAGAAAATATCAGGACATGAAGACTGAGTGTGAAGACGTGTGTGATCTGCATTTGCCAAAAAGGGGATTTTGCTGTTTACCTCCTTGCAAATGCTGCGGAAGCACATGGCTCCAACCAGGCTCCTCCCACTCCAACCGCAACTATGCTGGGAATCCTTGTCCTCCTCCTCCTCCCCTTACCACATTCTTTGTGACTTGGACGCTCATCACACGATGTTTTACTCTAAAACTCAAGAGAAGCTCATCAGGTGGACCTGACTGGAACGGGAAAGACACCAGAGGCCATTGAGGCTGACAAAATGTGGACAGAAATTTGCAGGCTGAAGGCAAGATCAATATTTTGCCATCCAATGAAAATCATGGAAATTATTTGCATGTCTGCACTGTCATCACAACAAATGATTGACCATACTAGACAATTTTGATTCAATACAATGCTGATGATTACTTTTTGGGAGCAATTTTTTGCCAATACCAATACCACTAATCACAGATTTTCACACAGATTTCAGCTGCACGCTTTTTGCGGAACCCGCAGTGCGGTGAACAAGCGAGTGCCAAAAACAATGAACACATTTTTGTGACACATTGTCCAACCATCCACCGTCCACCCACCGACAACAACTTCAAAAAGTGCCATCCACAAGAACCAAATGCTGTTATCTCACTTAAAGCCAGTGTCCATTGAGATTCTATTGCATTATAATATGCAGCATTGCATCCATCTGATCCGCTTATCCGCACAAGGGTTGCGGGCATGCTAGAGCCTATCCCAGCTGTCTTGGGGCAGTAGGTGGCGGACACCCTGAACCGCTTGCCAGCCAATTGTAGGGCACACATAGATGAACAACAATTCACGCTCACCATCACACCGAAGAGTGCTCCTGCCATGCATGTTTTTGGAATGTGGGGCGAAACCGGAGTACCCGGAGAAAACCTATGCAGGCACGGGGAGAACATGCAAATTCCACACAGAAAGGCTGGAGTCGGAATCGAACCCTGCACCTGTGGACTGTGAAGTGAACGTGGTAACCAGTTTTCCACCGTGCTGCCCAGAGATCAATCAATATTAGATTTTAACATGGTATAAATACACAGATGTGATATGTTTCATCGTTTAACATGAGATTTAAATTTTAATGTGATGAATTTAACATTTTAACATGATTAAGTTCACGTTTTAATGTGACAGATTCCAAACTTTAATGTGATAAGTCTGACTTCTGGTTCAGTTCACTTTTTGTCTGATAGCTACTTTATGTAAATACGCTGCTCCTCTATAATGCTGATCCAAAACCCCTCCACAAAAAAACTAACCCAAAAAAACTATATTAATTATCAGGCTAAGTGTTTAAAAAGATGTAAGATTTATAAAATACAGAAGCATACCTACACGGGGCTCTACCACTCACCTTTGTTTTGCTCAGGGCGGAAGTCAAACTTAATGTGTTCTCGCAATTATGCCACAGTGACCTGAACTGAAAGTCAAACTCAAAACATTAAAACGTGATACTTATCATATTAAGATGTGAAACTTACCACATTATAATGTGACACTTATCACATTAAAATGCGAAATTATATTATAACTTGATCTTGAAACTGGTGTTAGCAATATGCTTCCTTAAATATGTATCCAAGAAATTAATACGATGAAAATAAGTGAACAGGCCATTTTGTGTTCTCATCATGATAAAGTTCACTTGGGTTCTTGACACCTGTTAGCACATGAGCATTGTCTCACGTTACACACTGACGAAAGACACAAGCGTTTTGGTCCGGAGAATATAAAGCAGAGTGAATGCTCCGTTTGCATTTTCTCTCCATCTGTGCCTCTGTACGGCCTTGGAGGAGGTCCAAAGTGTCTGTGTGAGCAGTCGGTTCCGACTGGACCAGGGCTCCCCTGCGCGGCATGCCGGCGGGAAGTGGATTCCAAGTGGACTTCCTGAGGAAGCGCGGTAATAAGGAACCAGAGGAAGGGGGCGTGCGTTTAAAAATAACCCACCTATAAAAGCACCCGCAGCGAGCACACATACAGTACAGAGAATGCCGGGATGGAGTACAGGACACGTTCGGTGCACGGGAAGACAGACACACATACACAGACGTTCTGCATGCCAAGCAAAACAAAACAAAGTCAAGCAAAGGAGACAAAAAGTTCAAAAAAAAGTTGACTTGGTCCACATCAACAAAAGCCAAGTTGCTGTCCTATTAGAATTAAAGTAGACTTCTTCAAATAGTAACACAAAAAGTACCACAACTTTTCACAACATATAGCACAGCATGCAAATAAAATAATCACAACTTCTCCCCCAGAATGTACAATTACTATGCATGAACCATTACAGTGTACACTACAGTATATATCATTGTCAGTGCCAGACCCAGTGTATATATTTGCGTCAGTATTTGATCTAGAACTAGTGGATGTACTGAACTACTACCACTGCTGGTATAGGTACATGTACCAATAGCAGTACATGTTCAGTTCCCCCTCCCAGTGTATGTACCACTACATGAACCAGTACAACTGGTGCAGGTACAGCTGTCCCTGTATCAGTTCAGGTGTTGGTATTGGTAGTTATGTACCAATACATGTGCCACCGCCAGTGCATCAATCAGTACCTTCAAATTTAACAGAACAAGTACCAGTACATACTGTATACTACTACCAGTGCATGTACATACATACATATACCATTACCAATGTATACACCAATACCGATACAGTGCATTTAACAGTACAACTGAGAGTTGCAGTACATATAGCAGTACCTCTACTAATGGATATATAAGTATGTGTTCCAGTACCTGAAGATATACAAGTACATAGAATGCTACCAGTGCTGGTGCATATACTAGTAGCATACAGGTTACATTTCAGTACCAGTAGATGTAACATTGGCAGTTCATATACCAGCACATTTACCACTACCAGTGCATGTACCAGTAAATGTATCAAGTGCAGTGTGTAAACCATTACCAGAGCAAGTTCCAGTGCATGTTACTGTACAATTGGATGTAGCGTTATGGTAATGCCAGTACCAATGCACATACCAGTACCAATGCATGTACCAGTCCATTATTGTTTATCGAGCATGTCCATATCAGTACTCATATGTCTGTACAGATGTGCAGATGGCAGTGCCATGTAACTACACACTATAAAAGGTGTGGAAGAGAAGGCACTTCTGTACTGGCGCATTGAAAGCAGTCCAACTTTAGCGTCACTACATGTATCTAACTTAACCCTTTTTCTTTTTTCTTTTCTTTTTTAAGAATGTTAAAATGAGACTTAAATAATGTCCTGTACGCTTCAGAGAGATTTTATGATCTCATGACCCTGGAACAAGTTCTTTCTATTTTGATGACATAATGACCGTTGTTGTGTTACCTTTTGTTCAAAACTTCAACAACAGGAGGCTCCAGAGCATCAGTCTTTCCTGAATGACATTATTAAGAAAGAAAAAAGACAATTATTTACAAGGAAAAATTAAAAATAAATGTTATTTTAAATCGACAGTCATAAACAGATGTAAAAAGTAGGCATTATTTTAAAAATGGACATTAAAAGCAAAAAAATTCAAAAGATATTACAAAAAAAACGATAAAATGGACATTCAAAACAGATATTATTAAATTAATGTTATCAAAAACAGCATTAGTGTCAAAATCCATTATTAAATACAGACATTAAAAACAAAAGCATCATAATTCAAATGGACAATTAAAAACAGGCATTAACGAAAATTAAAATGAACAAAACAAGGTTAAAAACAGAAATATTGAATCAACAAAAGTGACATGATTAAAACATAATCGAACCCGAACATAGGAATAGACATTAATAACATCATTAAACACAAAAATGTAAATCAGACAGATGGTTTTTCATCAATGTCCATATTCACTTCCTTACTTCAACATAATTTTAAAATGACAGTATGAAAAACAAAGTTAAATTAATCAATTTACCCATCCATCCATCAATCTATCCCATATCTAATAATAATTATTATACTCATGAGGGTCGTGGTTGTGCTGGAGCCTATCCCAGCTGACTTAGGGTCAGGTACATCCTGAAATGGTTGCCAGCCAATCGCAGGGCACACATACTGTACAACCATCCTCACACACAATTTAGAGCGTTCCTTGAACCGACCATGCATGTTTTTTTGGAATGTAGAAGGAAACTGGAGTACCGGAGAAAAGCCACGCAGGCCGAGGGAGGACATGGAAACTCCACACAGAAAGACCGGGGCTGGCTTTGAACCCACGAACTCTGCACCGCATGGTGGACATGCTAACCAGTCGACTGCCACTTAATTAATCAATGTATCAAATTAATTAACCATGATCAAAAATAACACAAAAAAATTGAAACTAGACATTAAAATCAACATTGACAAACCAATGAAACAGTCAATAAAAGAACAGACACGATTTGAAAAGAGATTTTTCAAAGTCCCACATTAAAAATAAATATTTGTAAAAACATCAAAAGCAGACATAATTAATTAAAAAACAGACATTATTATAAACACAATGAAAACTAACATTTTTAAAAGCAACATGATGTACAATTTTGGTGGACATTCTTGTCAGTCCACCCAAAGTTTTAAAAACCTGTAAAAGGTCAAATGGCCCAACAACAGTATTGGCTGCTGGTTGTCACGGCAACATTGCTTGTTGTGGTAACCTCGTCACCACGTTCAGTGACACAATCGGTCACCGGAATGTGAGCGTAAGAGATTTCCTTGTGACAACAGAGCTTTGATGTTGGCGACGTTGCATTTGTCAGACGTTAGCAATTAGCTATTAGTCACTCCCTCAGCCTGATTTGGCACGACGGGTTGAGGCGACAGAAGCTGCTGACAAACGGGACAAACATGTCTGTGAAAAAAAGTCCATTCACCCCACTTCACATTGAAAACAAAGACCAAACCTTCCTTCCATGGAAATAGAATCAAATATTTAAAAATAATCACAATGCAGTCCAGTACTGGTTTATGTGATCATAAAAGTAGATGTCTAAATACCAGTGCATATAGCAGTACCTTTTACTAGTAGGAGTAAATATACCAATATAAGTAAAAGTATGTTTCCAGTACCAGTACAAGTGGATGTACCAAGACCAGTACATGTACAGGCACAAAATCAAGTGCGACTACCAGCGATGTACCAGTACTTGAACCAGAACGCAAGTACGAGTGTTTGTACCCGTACCAGAGCATGTACCAGTACCTGCACTACCATGCAGTACCAGTGAACTAGTTCAAGGGTAAGTGCATGTACCGGTACAAATGCATGTAGCATAATGAGTGATTTACGCAACGCAACTACATCGACCGGTAGCAGTGTTTGTATCACTGCCACTACACTCAGCAGTGCCTGGACAAGTACTATTGTACAGACGACTAGGACCAATACCAGTATTAATACCGGTGCATGTACTGGCAAAACTGCATGTAGAACTTCCAGCTATTTATCAATTCATGAGCCAGTACCTGGGTACTAGTATTTTTACCAATACATATACTATCATGCAGTACCAGTGCACCAATACCATTGAATTCAGCAGTACAAGTAGCAGGGCATACACTACAAAGTAGTACCAGCATCAATGCATGACATGCAACCAGTACTTCTACTTTCATGCGGTTCATGAAGTACCAGTCCATTTACTAGTACCAGGAAATGTCCGATTGTAAGTAGCAGTGCATATGGCACCAGTATCAGTGCATGTACTGGTGCAAGTGCATGTAGCACTAACAGCGAGATATCAGTACCCAAACCAGTACCCAAATACCCATTTTTGTACCACTAGCAGTACCATGGCGTGTACCAAGACCTGTGTTTATGTCAGTACCCGAACAGAATATATACTGTGATAAGTACTAGTGCATGTTCTAGTGTGAGTACCAGTGTCTGTACCGAGGTCAGTGCATGTACTGGAACAACTGCATGTAGCACTACTAGCACATGAACCAGAGTCCAAGTGCCAGTTTTTGTAGAGTACAAGCGCACCAGTACAGTGGCACAGCACTATCAGGTGATGTACCCAGTACAAGTGGATTCAGCACAGCACATGTAGCGAGCTGGCAAACAAAGAGCACACACGTTAACGTAATGAGTCACATAGCCTGAAGGGGCCAAGGTTAGATTGGAGTGGATCCCAGCGTCTGGTTCACACGACGACCTGCTTTACCCTCTGACGCATGCCTACCGTTCCTCTGGTTGCACAGCCATGCCATGTCGGCCTCCGCCACCTCCGTCACGGCCTACTCAAAGGATCCCGACCCTGTAATTAGTGTCTTTCCTTAATCGGCGTTCACCTGCAGCAGTACATGGTGTACACCACAACACAACCTAACAATGCATCATGAAACGACACACCCACTTGTGTGGGTGTGGCTTTGGACCGACATCAGTGGACGCAATGTGTTTGACATTTGGAGAAATGTCAAGAAAGTGAGAAGGTAAGGCATTTACATTAATTTGAATCAGGGCACTTAACTGAGCACAGAGTGCAGTGCATGTACCAGAACCAGTGTATATACCAGGGCAAGTATCAGTGGGTGTATATATACTAGTACCAGATCATGTACCAGTATACATTACATGTACCAGTGCATTACCAGTGTACATGACAGTATAGGTGCACATAACAGTACCAGTACATGTAGGAGGATGAGCCCCATTGCATGTACCAAAACAAATGTATAGGGTACTGTACATCAGTACAAGTGCATGTACCACTATAAGTATATACTAGTACATTACCAGAGTACACACCGGTATAAGTACATATAACAGTACCAGTACATGTACAAGTGCTAGTGCATGTACCATGTGCTCGTGCAATTATATGTACTGTATCAGTGCATGTACTGTGTTGTACCAGTGCCATGAACTATACATATGAGTACAAGTGCATGTACCACAACCAGTGTTGTGGCAAGTGCATATACCAGTACATAGAGTACATACCAGAAACAGTGTAAACAGTATACCAGTACAAATGTGAGTATGAGTACATATACTACTACCCCAGATTTAGTGTATATCATGTACTCATACATTACCAGTACCAAGGTATATACCAATACATGCACTAGGACAAGCACAAATTCTGTGTACCAAAACCAGCATAGCTGCCTACACAAGGGCATTTACCAGTACTATTGTGTGTAGCAGTCAGTACATGTAACAGAATTATAGCAGTACCAGTGCTCTATGTTCCCAACCAACATACTGTGGTTGGGAAAATGTGCTGATGCATTACCAATACCAAGATACAAAACAAATATAAATGCATGAAACAGAACCATATGTACTAGTACACCCACCAGTGCATATCTGTACCACAACAGTGTTCATATCAGTTCATGCATGTACTTGTACAATTATATGTATCAGAGCATGTACTGTGTGTGTGCCAGTGCCATGAACTATACATATGAGTACAAGTGCATGTACCACAACCAGTGTTTAGACAGTAACAGTACCTGAATTTGCAGGACCGGTACAAATGCATGTTGCAGTGCCAAGGAATGAACAATAATAAGTACAAGTAACAGTGAGTACAATAATAAATGAAAAAAAAAAAGATTAACTATCAGTGAAACATAATAAATATTAGATTTGAATTTTTATTTAAAAGTTGGTGAAAAAAAAGTTCTACGTTCTCACTTTGTCTTGTTTTGACAACTTTCGCTTTGAACTTGCAGCGAAGGCGAGCGTTGCTGCGGAGGCGGTGCAAGAGGTGGGGGAGGCCGGGGGCGGAGTGGCTGCGGGCCGGGGTGGTTCGTGTCTGAAGAATTTAAAAGCAGTCCGGGCGGAGAGTTGCTCACATTCCACCCCTGCTCCTCTCGCTCGCTCTCCACCTCCCCGTGGAAGCAGCATCGCCACCTGACTCAGGGACACATCAGCGCGGCCGGCCGGTGCGGAGTGTCGCCACCGCGGACTCGCTGGTTGCCCGCACTCGGGAAATTTTGACCAGTTTTGATTCATTTTTGACGAGTTTTGATTGAACAAACAAAACAAGATGGCCTCAAGCGGAACCATTTTACCTTCATTCTCCACTTTTTCCATGCAGAAGGAAGAAGTAAGTACATTTTTTTAGTGTTGACAGCACCGGTGAACAAGTTGAGGAAGCAGGTCTGCCTCAACGTTGAATTTCAATGTTTCAAGCAGTACCGTGTGGAGTTTACCTATTTCCGTGTGGATTTTTTTCCTCTTATGTTAGATTCATTGAACACTAAATTGCCAATGCGAAGGTAAATTGAGTGGTTACCAGTCAATAGCTCGTGATATGTGCCCTGACATCTGATGACGACGGTCTACATGCGAGTTTAGATGCTTCCCTAGATACTCCAGCTTCCTCCTGCAAAAACATGTTAATTGCAGACTCTAAATTGTCCACGCGTGTAAATTGTTGTTTGTTTGCAGGCCAATGTGTCTTGACATTGACTGGTGACCAGTCTATTGATTGCCTGAATGTGTCCTGTAATTGGGTGGCGACTAGGTTGCATCCAACATCTCACCCAAAGTCATGCTCACGCTAGCACGAAAAAAGCACGAACAGATTACAAAGAGGATGTTGATGTTGACACTTCCACTGTTGTACTCCAGGTCTGGAAGGGACCCCGAAAGGACGATGAGGACCTGGACACCTTTCTGGACTTGGACTTTATCCTGGCCCACAGTGTGAGCGCAAACACGACAGCGCCCTCCGAGGCTGCTGCGGCCAACTCTTACCGGACTCTGGAAAGCGGGGCTCCAGGGTACCACCAGCAGGACTACGCTTCCCT
Source organism: Hippocampus kuda (assembly GCA_901007745.1). Taxonomy (NCBI): domain Eukaryota; kingdom Metazoa; phylum Chordata; class Actinopteri; order Syngnathiformes; family Syngnathidae; genus Hippocampus; species Hippocampus kuda. The sequence continues at coordinate 13,412 of CAAKHF010003437.1, forward strand.
GCCAGACCCGGGCACCGCCACTCACGCGTATCACCCTCCGCCACCATACAACAGCCTTATGGCCGAGCTGCTTCAGTGCGACACGGACCTCAACCGTTTCCAGTTCGTAGGTTCAGGCTCTGGCATCCAGGGCGGCTTCTTGATCAGCTCGGCAGCTTTCCAGGAGTCATCGGGACCTACTCTCAACTTGGGCCCTGCCTTCTCAGACTCCTTCCTGGAACACCCGTGCATCAAGCCGGAGCCTGACTCCTACGGGCCTCTGGTGGGCAACGTGCCGCAGACCTTCAGCAAGGTGAAGCAGGAGGGCAACGTGGCGTCCTGCGTCCACTCGCACCCACAGCCCCGCCTCGCTAGCTCTCCCCCTCAAGGCACCGGAAACCTGACACCACCCCTCAGCCCCGACGAAATTGCAACCTTCCCGCAGAACTTCAACCACCAGCAGCACCACCACCATCACCACCTTCAGTTTCAGTTTTCCTCCGGGGCGCACTGTCACTTTCCCGCCTTGTATGAGCAGCCGCAGCAGCAGCAATGCGCTGTCAGGCAGTGCGCACTGCTGACCCCGCCCTCGTCGCCGCTGGATTTGATAGACAGCAAGCCTAGGAGAGGGCGGCGCGCCTGGCCCCGCAAGCGCACCGCCACCCACACGTGCACCTACACCGGATGCGGCAAGACCTACACCAAGAGCTCGCACCTCAAGGCGCACCTCAGGACGCATACGGGTAAGCCAGCAAGCCCACCGCACACCATTCAGATCACCGTCACACTCCTGGCTAGCATCACTCACTCATCTGTTGTCTTTTCTAGGAGAGAAGCCGTACCACTGCACGTGGGATGGATGCGGCTGGAAGTTTGCCCGCTCTGATGAGCTGACGCGCCACTTCCGGAAACACACTGGACACAGGCCTTTCCAGTGCCACCTGTGCGAGCGCGCCTTCTCGCGCTCCGACCACTTGGCGCTGCACATGAAGAGACACATGTGATGCATGTGCCGATCCCGCAGACGGCACAATAAATCTATTTTTTATTTTTGTATTTAAAAATATGTCCTGAATTAAAAAGTGTAACAAATGACAAGTCAGCAGCACGTGATGTTGGAGGGAGCTGGTACTCCTGCGACATCATGTCTGGCACGTGTGTACATGTGTGGACGCAAAAATGACAGCAAGAAGACAACGTTTTGTGGCAGAACTACTTTTTGGGCAGTGAAGGCGCTCCACATGGACAGAACACAAGAAAAAAAGTTCAAGAAGACAAGGTTTTGTTGCAAAACTGCTTTTCATGCAGCGTGACAGCGCCCCCCACATGGACAGAAAACACTTTCTTGTATAAACAAAAAGAAAATGTAAATAGTAATATTTTTATGCACATAATTAAACTAATAACAGAACAAACAACGGCTCTCTGAACATTCCTGACGGATCACATGACGCACAATGACGTGGCCATAACAAACTCCAATGACAACACAACAATATAACAGCTATACAACTCGCTACACACCATACGACTTCATAGCAACAACTGTCATGTATGGCAACAACCATCACATGAGTGGTATATAAACACACACATGGCAACAGCTCAAAGAATTTTAACGATGATTTCAGCATGTACCGCCATCGCAGCAATTTAATGAACGCTCAACTACAAACCAAATTCCAAAGAAATTGGGACGTTGCGCTAAACATAATTAAAAACTGAATACAATGATTTGCAAATCGTGTTCAACCTATATTTAATGGAATGCACAACAAAGACAAGATATTTAATGTTCAAACTGATAAACTTTATTGTTTTTCGTAAATAATCATTAACGTTGAATTTTATGGCTGCAACACATTCCAAAAAAGCTGTTGTTCGGTATTGTTTTGCTGAAATAAGCAGGGGTACCCATGAACTAGATGCCGCTGAACACACCTTTTAGCATTAATGGAGCTTTCACAGATGTGTAAGTTACCCATGCCATTGGCACTAACACAGCCGCACACCATCACGGATGCTGGCTTTTGAACTTTGCGTCCATAACAGCACGGATGTTTTTTTTCTTCTTTGGCCCAGAGAACAAGACGTCAGTGATTTCCACAAAACTATTTGAAATGTGTCCGGCATGGTTGTTGACTGGTTAGCACGTCGGCATCACAGTGCAGAGGTGCAGCATTTGGCTCCGACCTTCCTTTGTGGAGTTTGCATGTTCTCACCGTGCCTGTGTGGGTTTTCTCCGGGTACTCCACTTTCCTCCCACATTCCAAAAACATGCATGGTAGGTTGATCACTCTAAAATGTCCGTAGGCGTGATTGTGAGTGTGAATGGTTGTTTGTGTATGCTCTGCGATTGGCTGGCAACCGGTTCATGGTGTCCCTTGCCGACTGCCCGATGATGGCTGGGATAGACACCAGCCCACCCACAACCCTCATGAGAATGAGCGGATTGGAAAAACGATGGATGGATGAATTTGAAATGTGGACTCGTGATACTGATTAGAGTGCCACCTCACAGTGCAGAGGTTGTGGGTTCAATTCTGGGCTCTGGTCTTCCTGTGTGAAGTTTCCTCTTAATGACTCAATTTTTGAATAGACAAAGCATATTTTGATCAGCTGTTGTGAAAAAACAAGTGGGAACCACCTTGAGGGGGAGCGCAATTAACAAGTGTGTCCTTTTGTGTGTAAATGATGGGAATAGAATGCCACCTACTGTCTGGGAAGGAGACCGACAGGGAAAATGTATTAGGACACAGCTCAAATACTTTCTTATCCCAAACACTCATCATTTGTCAGCGGCCGGCCCACCAGCCTGTCATCATCAGTCTGTCATTATTTCAGACTGGCCCAGTCTGTCACTTGATAGTCCGTTACTCCGTCATCATTACTGTAACCGCGCTTCTGTCATGGCTATTTTAGGACTGTAACTAAATAAACAATTTTCATGAATAACAGTACAAACTTTATTCATTTTATTCAACAGTTTGGATCACTTTACACACACAAAAATATAATTCTTATACTCTTCCCGCTTCTCATCTCCAAACTGGCCCATGTTGCTGGGATACCCCAACAGGGACATGTTCCCTTTGAGTAACACCAGCTTCTGCACTCTGCAACACAGAACCGGAGAGATTCCGAAAAACAACCTTTCATTACGAAAGTCAGCAGGCTACTGATATGACGAAGCATGCTCATGCAGAAATTTCATGCAGTGGCTAATGTGTGTCGCAAAACATTATGTGACGAAAGTTGCCTTTGCTTTTCGGGTTAGTGAATGTTAGTTTGATGGCCAAAAATATCATCCGCCAAGAATAAAAACATAGCTGGAATTTGTCGAGTCGCTAATAATATTTTGTGAGTCCAATAGCCGAGTCCGAGACAATTCCGAGTTAAGTGCCCGAGTCCGAGTCAAATCTGGCACAAAAAAAAAAAACTTGACGACCAGCATTCACTGGTTCCAATATTGCAAACATACTGCCGAAATGAACTAAACAACCTTATTAAGATTTGTGAGATTTGTGCTGTCATTTGTGTATTGTGTGTGAATGTATTTTGATTGATGAAAAATAGCCGTAGCGACCACTTTCTGTTCAAGACATGCCAACACACCCGTGTAATTAAGAGCCTTTTATACCCTTAAAATGCATCAGTTTCAAAAACAGTTGTGCCGTAACACGATGTCTATTTAATTGAGGTATCAATGTTTGTGCCTTGCAATCTAGCTATATCGATCGTACTGGACTAGTTTACATCGGTGCTGGCTACACATCGACAAAGCATCATTTAGTGACCAAGTTATTGGTCAATTTAATATAATTAATGAAGTAATTCCACCCATCCATCCACTTTCTGATTCGCTCATCTCCACAAGGGTCGCGGGGCATGCTGGAGCCTATCCCAGCTGTCTTCGGGCAGTCGGCGGAGGACACCCTGAACTGGTAGCTTGCCAATCGCATGGCACACAAAGACAAACAACCATCCGTGCCCACACTCACACCAAGGGCCGACTTAGAGCAGGCATGTGCAGCTCCGGGCCTGGAGGGCCGCCATCCTGCCTGTTTTCCAGCTCTCCTGGCTGCAACACACCTGATTCAAAATGATCAGCTCATTAGCCACCTCTAAAGCAGCACTAGAACAATCCTGATTATTTGAATCAGGTGTGTTGCTGCAGGGAGATCTGGAAAACAAAAACTTTGGAGACCCCTGATTTAGAGTGTTCCATTAACCTGCCACATGTATTTTTGGTAGGTGGGAGGAAACCGGAGTACCTGCAGAAAACCCACACTGGACAAGACACAAAGGGTTGAGGGAGCTAATTGGTTAACACAAGGGACCCAGATGACAAGAACAGGTGGAAACAAAATCTAACAAGCAAGACAAATGTACATGAGGAAACAAACAGAATCATGACAAGAAGTGTCTTGTTGCCAGACAACATATAAAACTGGGTGACCAAACATCCTCTTTTGCTTGGACATGTCCACTTTTTTTACACCCAGGCGTGTACATGAGAATGTCCAACATATATATATATAGATATATATATATATATCTATATATATATCTATATATATATCTATATATAGATATATATAGATATATATATCTATATATATCTATATCTATATCTATATATATCTATATCTATATATATCTATATCTATATCTATATCTATCTATATATATATATATATATATATATATATATATATATATATATATATATATATATATATATATATATATATATTTTTTTTTTTTTTTTTTTCACGAGACCAACTCCCATGGGTTTACTTTGACTGATGTTTTCCACAACAAATGACAAGGCAGAGTGCACCATGTTGCTACGGACGTGTGCGATGTCATGGACACTGTTGGGAGGCAGAACCCAGAAAAGAAGGAAATAGCCAGTGTGTGGAGTAGGTGCGCTCAGCTCCAAGCATAAGGGCCATAGAAAACTTGATTACTGCTGAAATGTGATGGAATGAAGCCCCAGTTAAATAAGCAAGCAATACAACCTCCTGTTCATTCATCTGTATTTCACCGCCATGGTTGAAGTGACTGGACTGAAAAGTCTTTTACATTTTAGTTGAAAAAGCCAAGTACAAGGGTGGCCCGGTAGTCCAGTGGTGAGCGCCTCGACCTCACAGTGCAGCGGTCGTAGGTTCGATCCCTCCCTGTGTGGAGTTTGCATGTTCTCCCCATGCCTGCGTGGGTTTTCTACGATTACTCCGGTTTCCTCCCACATTCCAAAAACATGCATGGCAAGTTAATGGAACACTCTATATTGTCCCTAGGTGTGAGTGCGGATGGTTGTTTCTCTCTGTGTGCCCTGCGATTGGCTGGAAAACGGTTCAGGGTGTCCCCTGCCTACTGCCCAAAGACAGCTGGCACCCCGCACGAGCACGCCCCCATGTCCCTTGTGAGGATAA
>CAAKHF010003438.1:11148-34720 GCA_901007745.1 Hippocampus kuda
AAATTGAGACGGGCACTATGAATTCTAAAAATAAAGGCCAGGATAACCTCCAAAGAAATTCAAGGTGAACTCCACGGCGAAGGTACATCAGTGTGAGATCGCACTTCCCATTGTTGTTTGAGGCAAAGTGGACTTTGTGGGGGACAACCAAGCAGGGCACCACAGATGGAAAAAAAAAAATGTAAAAAATTGCCAAACTTCATGATGAGTTGAAACACGCTGTCTGGAGAATGCACCCTTTAAATTTGAGACAACTGGAATGGGTCAAAATACCTGCCGACAATTGCAAAAGTAGCAAGAAAGATTTATTTGATAGCAAGGTTGTTTTTTGGGCATGTTAATTTTTTTTTTTTTTAACCACATGAAAGCAATGTCTGTTTTTCAGTGGTTAATTCCCATTAATTCCCTACTTGTTCCTACTTTTGTGACATTCAAAGTATTTTTGTGACGCCTGTGGGTTTTTGTTTTAATCGCAAAGGGGTATCAACAAATTTGTCCCTGTGTAAACCTGGCACAGTGACGCCACGGTGATTTGGCTCACTTATATGAGTTAACCTTTTTCCCCCGCACATGCAGTTATTTGAAGTCCAAATAGCATTCCATCATGACCAATGATCATTTGGGCGTGTATACAAACATCCTTTTGAGATCGTATCATTAGTGTGATAATTTGTGTTTAGCGCTTGTTTCATGTGGTGTATGGGTGGGTTGAACACGCCCACCCACCACTGCTGTTCCAAAAATAATTTATTTTAATCGCAATTCCAATTCATCTGATAACTATAAATGTAAGATTTGTTGGGAAGTCAACCGCTCCCCAAAATTAGGAATCCATGAAGACCAGCAAACAAAAATGTCTGCATGTGATACCGTGCCATGACTTTATGACGATGTCCTCGAGTCACTTGTTTGTTACAAGTCGATGTCCTGAACTCAGTTTTGGCTTGAATCAGTGGATCTTAAATTCAACTCATTCAGGCACAGTGGTTACTACAGTGGACAGCCATTCAAACATTGTTTTCCCCTATGTGAATGAATCTTCATGTCACAGTTGTGCAATGCGCATCAGACAGGCAATACACTGTCATCCACTGGTCAGGTTTGCATTGATTTTATTTTTTATTTTCTGATACAAGATGGCACACGGAAGTGCAGATGTACCGTGCAGGGAAGGCATAACTATATTCCTTTCATTCTAGGAGACCATTGCAGATAGACATATTGGATCTCTGGGCGACAACTAAGGAGTTATATAATTGTTTAAATATCCAAGTATTGATTTTGTGATTTGAGGAAATTGCGATTAATCATGTGTCCACTAAATTGGACATTGTGCATCATTAGCAACAGTTTGACTACTGTTTATAGTATTACTGCAACTTCGTTGCTTTTGAATATACTTTATCTGCAGTTACTTCCATCCATCCATCCATTTTCCGATCCGCTTTATCCTCACAAGGGTCATGGGTGTGCTGGAGCCTATCCCAGCTGTCTTCGGGCAGTAGGCGGAATACACTGTGAACCGGTTGCCAGTCACAGAGCACACAGAGATGAACAACCATCCGCGGTCACACTCACACCTCGGGACAATTCTGAGTGTTCAATCAGCCTGCCATGCATGTTTTTGGAATGTGGGAGGAAACCAGAGTACCCGGAGAAAACCCACACAGGAGAACATGCAAATCAGAGTCACTATCGAACCCACGACCTCTGCACTATGAAGCCGATGCGCTCACCACTGGTGCACCGGGCCGCCTCTGCAGTTACTTATTCACTGGAAATAAATTTGATTTTTACTGTCGCAATATTTTATGGATTTTAGTCTTCATATGAGTGTAGTGATCAGTGTCTTTATGTTTTGCAGTGGTCAGGTGCAGAGCATGCAAGCAAAGCCTACAGGATAGTCAACCATACACCATCTGACTCAAGTGAGGATGATGTCAGCAGCATTGATGATGAATGGTTACCAAAAATAAAAGAGAAGTCGCAAATGGCAGCAGTAGTGACTGTGAAGAAGAGGATGCTGAGAAAAATGAGGCTGTTGAAGCTTAGTCCTCGCACGGTGGGATGCCTCCAAGTGGCGCGAGGGGGGACGCTGGGGCTCCCGAGTCCACCAGTTGACGGGGAAGGAGGAGGGACCTCACCGGAAGGAGAGACACCCAACGCTCGCCCCACCGGAACGGAGGGAAGTGGGAGTCGCCACCCCACAACCCTCCTTAAACAAAAGTCAGGTGAGGGCCCTTTCAGGACCCGCACGTGGCGCGACGAGGTGAGACAGAGAAGGTTCCCCAGGGGGTGGGGTGGGGATGGTGAGAAGGAAGCGCAAGCAAGTCGGGATGGACAAAAGACATGTGGGTGAATGAGTGAAAGACAGCCTGGTGGGGATTCACCACCATCCAGGCCCTAGCAGTAGGAGTGTTAGGGTTTGGATGTGACCCCATTAGCACGACAACAGGCAGGTATCGTTGAAGCCAACACTTGGCGTAATTCATTGAAGAGTCTTCGCAAAATCACTCAGGGGGAAGCACGAGGAGTCCACAAGGAAACGTCCACACAAGGAACAAGAAGCTGCAGGAGGTGGCAACAGAGTCCACTGGTGTGGTGACGGCACAAACTTGCACTGAGGAATGGTCTGTGAGTCAATTTATACCAGTCCAAACGAGCAGATTGGCAACAGGTGGGTGATGAGCTGACGAGTCTCAGATGTGAGGTGCAGAGCACCCTGGCTGAGGAGGCTGCCTGGCTGGCCCCTCCCTAACAAGGAGGGGAGTAAGGAGCAGAAACGACAAAAGAAGAGAGAGGAATGAAAGAAAGGGAGATAGGAGGAAAGGAAGGGCGGGAAGGGAAGGGGGAAAAAGAACTGAAGTTCGGGGTAAGACTGGAGAACGAGTGAAAGTCACATGGAATGTGAGGAGATTGAGTGTGAGAGAAACGTATTGAAAGAGGTCAAGGAGAGTGGCAGAGAGAATCAACAAAGAAAAATGGGAAGTGGTGTTGATGACGCAGGTAAAAGCAGAAGAAGACGAAGTGGTGTGGCTGGGTGTGGGAAGGGGTGATTGAGGAATGTCAGGAAGCGTGTTCTAGAGGGAGACTGGGTGAAATGTACAAATGTTTGAGAAAGTTAGGAAAGAGAGATAGACCGGATGCTCGGAGCACGACAGTGACCGCAAATGAGTTTAAGGAGCATTTTGAAAGCGTGTCGAGGGAGAGGTACGAGGAAGAACCGAGAGTGATCGAGGAGGCGGTTCAAGGAGCTGTAGATCTAAGGGAAGACAGAAGAGCGAGCGAAGCAAATAAGATTATGAATGAGGTGCCTGAGAGGGAGGAAATAATGGAGGCTATGAGTGAGATACGAGAGTCGGCACCGGGAGAAGATGGGGTGAGAACTGGATATATATGTTTAGTGCGTGTGAGGAAGTGATAGAAAGAGTGATCAAGATCGTGAGGAAGATGTTTGAGCATAGAACGGACCAGTGGGATGGAAGCGTAAAAGTGGGACTGATGGTACCGTTACGCAAGAAGGGGGATAGGAACGATAGAAGCAACTACAGAGGAGTGTGCCTGCTGAGTATGTGCAGCAGAGTGTTCGGAAGAGTGTTGGCGAAGCAATTGAGTTGGTGGGCCGAACACCTGAGGCTCCTTGACGAAAATCAAGCGGGCTTTAGGAAAGGGAGGTCCACAGCTGACGTGACGCAAATGATGGTACGAATACAGGAGATTGTAAGAGGAGAGTTAATCAGGAAGGGGTGAAGGAAATGAATGATGATGACTGGCCATGCGCAAGACTGCTAGATTTGCGAAAGGCGTATCCGAGAGTGAGTAAACCGGCGTTGTGGATGCTGCTGGAATGGTATGGTCTGAAAGGCAGATGTCTGGAGACTATTATGGACCTGCATGAGATGACAGAGTACAAGGTGAGGGCAAGGGAGGGAGTGAGTGGAGGATGGATGCCAGCAAGAGGGTTGAGAGAAGGATGCGCCACATGACCGATCCTCTTTAACATCGACCATCAGGCGGTGATGAGGCGGGCATTGGCGGCGAGGAGCCGAGATGATAGAGAAGAGAAAATGTTGGTGTGGACGTGGATACCGGGAGGGTCGTTCGCAGGTGAACATGGCTGGGAAAAAAGGAGCTCGGAAACGAAAGAAGTGAGAGTGTCGAGTGCTCTGTTTGCGGACGACACTGCAATAGTGGGACCGAAAAGAGAGATTAATGAGAGTGTAAGGAGAGTGAAAAGTGTGATGAATCAGTGGGAAGAGAGGAACAATGAGGGGAAGGAGGAGGTGTTGGAGTTTGGAACACAAGGTTGTGAGGAGATCAGAGTGCTAGGTAGTTGGATTGGTATGCAAGTAGATGTAAAAAAAAACAGGATCAAAAGGGCAAGAAAGCTTTAGGGGAGCGTGAAAGGGTGGCTGAAAGGGACACGACTTTCAAAGAGGTGGCAAGGGAGAGTACCGGTAGTAGAGGCGTGTGTGGAGAGCAGCCTGCTGTATGACTGCCAGGTGAGAACGTGGTTCAAGAAGGATGTGGGAAAACTACAAAAGTGGATGGATAAATGCTATAGGGATGTGTTTCATATATGCTGCATGTCATACGTAAGCATATTTGACAATAGAGATGACCTTGACCTTGACCTTGAGTGATAGGAATGGGGAACCGCCGAGACAAATGCACGAAAAGGGAGTGAACGTGTATGACTTGAGGAAAATGCTGGGAGTAAAATCTATTGAGTGGAAAATCGAGAGGCGAGTGTAGCAAAGAATCGGACATGTGATGCGTATGGGAAATGAAAGACGAACAAAAGCGATGGTATTAGGGTGGTGGGAGGAACTGGAAGGAAGAGGGAAGATGATGGGACGCAAATGGAAGACGGTGTTGTATTGGAAGAGAGTAAAGAGGAACGCAGGAATGGTTTTGTCACGTAGCAAGGTGGTGGTGGACCCCAAAAAGCAGGCAGGAGGGAAGAGCAGGTTGTACTTGATGAATCGTATTAAAACAGAAAACTAAATCCAAAACAAAGTCCCAAGAACAAAACGAATCCAAAGTAACAAACAAAACCATGGCAGAAGCTAAAACCTCAATAACAGAAACATGACCAAAACCTGACTGAACAAACAAACTAACATGACAGCAGCAAAAAGCAACAATGACCCGACCATGAGTGCTCGGGCTGGGAGTCCTTTTAAAGCCACTAATTATCTAACGACCAACAGGTGTGCAGCTGCAGGGAAAATCCCCACAGTGCCACAGTGTTGGTCACAAACCGAAACATGACAGGATTGGACGGAGGTGGAGAGATTAACCAGCGACAGAGTGGACATACCAGAGGATGGAAGCGGAGAGTGAGTGAGGTATGGATCATCTGTATAAATGGGAAAATCAGAAGGGTCACGGATATAAGATAAGATAAGATAAGATAAGATAAGATAAGATATCCTTTATTTGTCCCGCAATGGGGAAATTTGCAGTCAGACTTCAGAAAGGAAAAACACAAGGTAGGGAGAGGCGGGAAGGAGTGAGGAAAAACTGGAGAGGAATGCTAGGAGGGTGAATGATGGGTTGGAATGTAAGTACGAGGGGTGCGGAAAAGTGTGCAGGAGTAGAGCTGGTCTAACTATGCACGAAAAGCGGATGCACCGCAGGAATGATGAACAGGTGAAGTTTGAGTGTGGGAAATGTGGGAGGATGTTTGGGTCGAAAGGAAATAAGATAAGCCATGACAGGAGTTGCACGGGAGGAGCGTATGAGGAGGGGGGAGAGAGGAGACAGTGTGGAGGGTGTGAAAGGTGGGTGACAAAAGCAAACTATGCCAGACACGTGAGAGGGTGTGAAAGAGTGGAAAGAGAGAATGAGGAGGAGAGGGGAGGAGGGAGAAGGGACGAAGCGGGCGTGGCACGTGGAGGGGGAGTCGGGGGAGGACGGAGAGCAATCGGGGAGGGGGGTCGTGGAGGGAGAAGGGTGACTTGCGGGAGGTGTGGGAAGGAATTGTTGGTGGGGAACCTCGCGAGGCACCAGCGGGACTCGTGCCGGGTGTGTGACCCGGTGGGGGGGTCAAGTCCCTGACGGGGGCCGACTGCCCAGGAAGGAAGGTTGAAGCTTAGGGACCGGAGTATTGATAGAATGAATGTACATAAAGTTATCCCATATTTACTCTTACATTACTACAAAGCGGGCGGCCCGGTAGGCCAGTGGTTAGCGCGTCGACCTCACAGTGCAAAGGCACCAGGTTCAATTCCAGCTGCGGCCTCCCTGTGTGGAGTTTGCATGTTCTCCCCGGGCCTGTGTGGGTTTTCTCTGGGTACTCCGGTTTCCTCCCACATTCCAAAAACATGCATGGCAGGCTGATTGAACACTCTAAATTGTCCCTCGGTGTGAGTGTGAGCGTGGATGGTCTTTCGTCTGTCTGCATGTGCCTTGCGATTGGCTGGCAACCGGATCAGGGTGTCCCCCCGCCTAGCCCCCGAAGACGGCTGCTCCAGCATCCCCCCCGACTCTTGTGAGGATAAGCGGATCGGAAAATGGATGGGTGGATTACTACGAAGCATTTATTCAGCAGTATGGCCTTGCAATGTTTCACTGAGAGAGACAGTGAAGAATAATGTTGAAGGCGGGGGGGGGGGCGCAGCCGGCTCCCAAGCTTGGACGAGATAAGCCATTATTAAGGAGTGGAGGTGCCGACTGAGAAATGTCGAGCCCCATGTTGTGTTCTGGATTTGGAGGCTTTACCAACATTCTCAGGCTGAAATCAGATAACAACCTCTGAGGAGTGGAAGTGGCTACCTTGAGACGGCGCGTCCCTGACGTGCTCGCGCAAATGAGCTTGTGAACTCCTCTGAGCACAGTAGTTCATTGTGTTCCGACCAGACATCTTTGTGTGGCCTTCATCAATGTTTCTGACGTATGTGTGTTGCCCTATTCCTTCCTTTTAGAAGATCGTGCATCATATGTATACGTTTGTCTTTGGGGTCTGACAATATATCCCACCAAACAAAGCACCCGAGAACTCCAAAAAACAGACTTGTCTGGGAAAGCAAAGACAATGATTTGGAGTGACATGTACCTCCTATTTTCAGGGAGTGGAGAGTGAATATTGAGGTTCAGGCAACCCTGAACCGGTTGCCAGCCAGTCGCAGGGCACACAGAGACAAACAACCATCCGCGCTCACACTCACACCGAGGGACAATTTAGTGTATCCAATCAGGATATTTGGAATGTGGGAGGAAACCGGGGTACCCGGAGAAAACCCACGCAGGCATGGGGGAGAACATGCAAACTTCACACAGGGAGGCCGGAGCTGGAATTGAACCTGGTACCTTTTCACTGTGAGGTCAACGCACTAACCATTGGACCAATATGTAGTAGTAGGCCTGTTTATTTGTTATGCTTGGAGTTAATTTTTCTTTGGTTAAATGTTTTAGCAATAAATTCGCCAGTATTGACACGTTAAAAATATTTGAACACAATGTTAAAGATAAAAAAAAAAAATCATGTTTTGTAGTGTTGTCATTGTTTTCAGACAAACATCTTTAAACATCTGTTCAAATGCACATCATCCACCCTAGTGGACATGTCAGCATCTCCTTGAAAAATCGATGTTAAAAAGATTGTTTCCTGCCCTAAGCATAACAAAACCAAATCGTGCTGTTGGTAATCATTATTTGTGCATGAAAGGTTGAATATCAAATTTGTTTGACATTGCATACGGTTATGCGTTCAGATCTCTGCTCAAAACTCGCGTCGTGTATTATGACTTTAAGATGGCGCCGCGAGAGTGGCTGCCTTTACAGCAGCTCCTATACTTTTTGTTCTTCTACTTCCTTCCTTTCATAACTTGCTGCTGTAAATTGGGAATTTCTTCATTGTGAGACGAATAAAGGTTTTCTTATCTCAAATCCTCTTTTACCAATGAAACGAATGTGAAATGCCCTTGATGCATTCCAGCCGTACACCCTCAAACAATTGTCATGTGTACTTAAATGAGGAAAAATAGCAATAACACGTTATAAAAAAACACACCATATGTCATGATAGCTTGCCCCCTTTTGACTCAGCATATAGCCAGCCCCGCATCACGGTAGACTGTTACAACAATAAATCATGTCAAACAAAAACCAAAACAACAACAAATCACCCTCCACAAAACTCTTAAGACTTTTTTTTTTTAATTGAAAAAACCCAACTATGAAATCAATACATAACAGGCAGCTGGCTGCAAAGAGTTTGTTCAAAAAAGACTGGCACTGAAAATAAACAAATGATCATTCGAAACAGTATGAATAAAAGGTAAACAGCAACTACAGAAGGGTTTGGGAACGAAACTTCAGGTGAGGGTGTGCACTGTCATGAGAGGGGAGGGGCAACATCTTTGTCCTGACAAACATTTCATTCAAACATATTGCATAATGAAACATACGTGCCCATCTCGTTCAACGTGTACCAGTGCATTTAGGTCTGTATGACATTGGACCCCCACTATTTGTAGGGGAAATATCGGACCAGTCCAACAATAGTGAAAAATCCGTGTATAAATGACAGCCATTGAAATGCATTAATAAAAGATAAAATACAATAAAATAAAAATGAACCCCCTCCCCCAAAACTGTTGTAAAGCGGTGATAAACCACCGACAAGCTTTCTGTACAAAAGCAAAAGGTTGCCTCTCACCCGAAATCGTATTTTTTTAATACTGAACCCCCCACCCCAAAAAAAAAAACCAGGTATGTGAGTATGCAGGGCTCCACTGTATTCTGAACGCTGATATTTCAGATCATTACCGCTTTTCCAACATGTATGCTGTTGTGTAACAAGGTCATTCTGATGGCAATGAATACGAACGAGTAACAAGGTACAAATAAAATCAATGCCTTCCGAGTGAAAACAAGAACGAACGTGCTGAAGTTTGTAAGGCTTGTGCGAAATCTTGAAATGAACACTCACTGCCTTTGGGATCCCCTAACACAAGTTAGCAGGAGCTCCCTGATTTAGTCAACGATTGCAAATATTGCTGTGACTTGAAGACGCGAAATATATTTGAACACAGACGTCAGACAGGCTGTGTGTATCGACGACATTTCAGTTGACTTTTTTTTTTTTTTAATTCTCATTGCATCATATGCATTCAGGTATCAAAAATCGCACAAGAACTGATATGCTGTTTTATCTTTCAGTCTTTTTCTGCACCGACATCTAAATCTTGATGATCATGGACATGCAAGACAGGTTGCATGCCTTAACATGAGCAGGGTTCTTGCGTGCACTGCATAATTTCAATTTTGCGTTGTGCTTGCTCATGCGGGGTCTTCATGAGTGAGGAGTGTGGCTCTAGACCTGCTCCGTGCAGAAGGTGCCCTGAGACAACTTCTGTTGTGATTTGGCGCTTCTATAAATAAAATGGAATGGATCTGGTGGGAGTTACAGAAGCCTGTGAAAAGTTTTTATAAGCAGACCGTGTGTCAGAGTCGACAAAGATTTGAAACCATGTGCTCAGCATGGCTGTCTTTGGTCTCCTTTCGATTGAGCTTCAAGCTTGTCAGAGTGAGCGACACCTGAGATTGGAAAACGAGCAGCAGCGGTAGATAGGTGATGGAAATTTGGCGGCCTCCTCCTCTGTTTCGGATTTGTTGTCGTTTCTTTTCATCTGCCGAGGCTCTTCCGGGCTCATATTACACAAGCGTTGTTTGCAGACATCGACTTTTTCATGGGGCTGTCCTCGACTGCCATATCCACCTCCAAAAATTCCGGCAGGTCGTTGTCCTGGAAAGTTTTCTCTCCCTCCTCCGTAAGTTCACCTTTCCGCTTCCGGCACATGCCAGACTTGACTGGACCAACCAGAGCGAGGCAGACGGCGCTGAGCCCCATCCCGACGGCACAGGAGTAAAAAGCGGCACCGTAATTATTGGTGATGTCCACCAACACACCTGGGGAGAAAGGCAACAACATTTTAGGATGGAAATCCAGCCGAGCGATGAAGGTCAACATAATTTGCCGTCTGACAAAGCCAAACAATGTTCTACCTCCTAGAGGTGGTCCGGCAAGTCCAGCAAAGCTCTGAATAAAAACGTAGACTCCCACAGATGTGGCCATTTTGTCAATGCCCACCACGTCCTCCTCTGCCAGCATGGGGATGTGCGTGGAGCCCACGGTGCCCAGGAAGTAGCCGTAGATGGCACAGCAGACCACCAGGCCCCAGAAGTCCCGCACGACGGTGAAGGCCACCAGCACCAGACACAAAAAAACAACACACCAGAGCAACACCAGGGTCTTTCTGCAAGTGACTTTGTTCAGCAACACGCCAATGGACAGACGGCCAAAGATCTCAGCCACCGCCATCACAGAGAGCATGTAGGACGCCATGCTGGGCTCCACGCCATGGCTTTTACTCAGTTCGACGATGTAGAGCTGAGGGGCAAAAAAGCCCAGAGTGGCAAAGAGGCCGAAGAGCGAGTAGCAAATGAAGGCACCGTCTTTCAGGACAGAGAAATCCAGCAGTTTGGATTGGGGTGACACGTTCGACTCAGAATACACCTTGAGTGGGGAGGGAGGTGTGGACGATGACAGTTCCTGGTCCTCCCACTCCACCTTGATTTCCGCTCCTGCCATCCCCAAGTCCACAGTTGAGGCAGAAAGGGAAGTGACGCCTGAGTCCTCGGAACTCTGGGAACCTCCTGAACTGATGGAGGTTCTGGTTTGTTCATTTTCCAACTCATAAACATCCTGCAGCTGTTCCAGAGGTTGTTGCTCAACCATCTCATTGTCCTCCTTTTCAAGCTCCGGCCGGATGACGATTGGACGAAGAAGAAGGCCACAAGCAATAATACACGATTGAAAAACTCCAAGGACAATGAGACAGCGCCGCCATCCGATGTGCTGCTTTAGCTTCGTGAAGGCTGTGGGGAAACAAAACAAGTTTTGAGTTTCGTGTGTGTCAAGCATTCATATTGAGGTTTTACATCCTCAGTAGACATTTTTGTTTCGGATGGGTGTGTTATGATGGTACTCAGTCCAAAGTCATTATTTGGTCTTATTTCCCTCAAGGCAAGAAAGTAAGTGAACATGAAAAACAATGACGCAGCAAAGTTTACAAGGGCAACACCGTGAGATCGTGGAAAATGGACATAGCGCCAGCCTAGGAGGTCACTCTCCATTCTCTCATCTATGAGAACGCTGTTATAATAGTAATTCATCATTTTGGGTGGCTGTGGTGTTTCCTGCTGACTGAGAGGCAGAAATGCTGTCAACAACTGCATTGTGCGGCCGTAGAGTTTAATCAGAAAATGCCCAACCCCATTTTCCACTGGTAGCACCAAATTTCTCAGTACAGTGGTACCTCTACTTACGAACGTCTCTTCATATGAAATTTTCAAGTTAGGAAACGCCTCAACAGGAAAATATTGCTTCTTGTTACGAAATGAATTTCAAGATAGGAAAGGTAAAAATACAGTCTGGGCTGCTCCTTGCAGCTCAGAGTTTCCTGAACGCAACATACTCATAGCTGCTCTGCCATTGGCTACTACGAGCATCATCCTGGCATCCCATTGGCTGAGAGGGACTTCTACCGTATACTGTATATCCAATTGTGTAGATAGATAAATGGATAGATATGTGTCTATGCAGCGTCCTCGTCATTCGCCCCTCGGGCCATGAGGCGGTCCGATAGTTTTACGTAAATGTGAATCACCCAGAAAAAGTGTTCACCAGTAGGGGGATCGCTCACTATGATGTTGTTTGCTGTTGGCCATTTTTGAAGGGTTGTTAAAAGCAGACAAAAGATCAGTTCTAGACAAAATGCGAGGCAAAAACCACTTTGGAGAGAGAACATGAACTAAAGAGGGCAAAAAATGATGAGGACGCAGTTAAAAGTTAAATGACGATCATTTTTATTCTTTACTCCATTCTTTGTTTTTTACATTGTGCACAACTCTCATTTATTGTGCAATAATCCAATTGTAACATGCATTTGTTAGATATTTTGATGCATTTTTATGCTTTAGAAAACATTTATGTCTGAATTTTGGAGGGGAGGGGGGGCTTGGAACGGATTAGGGCATTTACATGGAAAATGCGTCTCGACTTACAAAGTTTTCTAGTTAAGAAATTTCTTCCAGAACAAATTAATTTCATAAGTAGACCGACCACTGTATACAACAAATTCTCAACATGCTGACCATTATCGATTTTGAGCTGATTTTTCATTCACATTATACAGAGAGGCATGCACTACCATTTGCATGGGCACTGTACTAAACTGTTGAGATGTCAGTGTCATAAATTATATGCTGGGAGTGGAGGTTGAGTGTGTCGTTTTGTCACCAGTTTTCAGCAGGCTTATAAGAGATTTGTTATGTTAACTGTTTTGTTAAGCGCTTTGTTACAGCTGCAGCTGTTGTGAAAGCGCTATATAAATCAGGATGTATTGTATTGTATTGTATTGTATTGTATTTTTTCATCGTCCCTTTCAGGGATAGCGGTTACTACACTGGACAGCTTATCATGTTATCAGGTTACAGGGTGCATGAAAGGGTTACATTGGTTTTTGGATTGCTGAATCATATGATCAGTTTCTTATCCCTATGAAAGGGTTAAAGTTTTTATTACGTTTGACTTTTGTTTTTCAAATCCAGTTTATTTTGATTTGTTTTTTAGAGCTGGTTTGTTAGTATACAAAGTCAAGTGCAGTTGTGCCATAAAGTAATGCGGAAATAAATAAATGTAATATAAAATCAATGCCAAATGCTCATGAATGAAAAAATGAAATAGTCAAAAATGAAAACAATGGACATTTTCGCTATAATTACAGATAGTTTTATAAATTTAAAATGTAGTTTTGGTTTGTTGTAATAAAAAAAACAACAACAACAAAAAAACATTCATTTTTAGACTCTATACAAAAATGTTTTTTCAATGCCATTTCATTCGTTATTGTCAACTATAATCTTGGTCTTCAGTCTGTGTGCACTGAACGCTTATGTTGCCATTATTGACACAGCGCTTATAATATATGCTAGAATACCAGTCCATTATATTTGTTACAAAAACCACAGAAACTCTGTTTATTTTCACTTTTCATTCCATTTCAATCATACTGCAAATGTGCTTGCATGCAGCGTGTTTATCAACGGGCCTGCGTGGATGAGTGCGTATGTATGGAGCCATGACTCACATGTTGCTGTACAAATGGAATAACCTCTGTATCCGTGGTCCACATGCAAGTCCAAAGTGTATGCACAATGTGGAAACTAAGAAGGACTGAAAAAGGTGACCTTTAACCACAAGGTCTAATACAGTGGAGGGACCATTAAAAAATATGCACTTGCACAAACATGACCAGATAAGATGAAATTCTTATTCGCACACACTTAGAGGCAAAAAGGATCGCATATTGTGGTCACAGTCTCAATTGGATTATAGAAGGAACACAACAAATGTCAATATTTTTGACACAATTGTTTCTGTCTTCTGAAAGTGTATGACCTACTGAATCCTCACCTGGTGCAAATGCAAAGATGGCGAAAGATTCTCCGGAAGAAGCAGCAGAGGTGACGAGGGCCCGACGCCTGGAGAAGTACTGGGCAAGAATTGTGACAGTGGGGAGGAAGGTAAGGCAGTAGCCAAAGCCTGTAAACAAAGAGGAGACAAGAAAAAGGGGACATGACAGCCACTGGCCCGCATGGTAGGAAGACAGCAGGGCTAGGGGGTTGGGTCAAAGGTCAGGGTGTCAGGTCACTCCTGTGTCAGAGCTGGTGGGTTGCTTGGGAGGGTTCAGCTTTACTACAGCAGCAGCTGAAAGACAAAGGCATGTAAAGACAAAAAAAAAAAAAAAAGAGACGGGGAGAGAAGAGAAAAGGGATTGTCGAGTTAGTTGTGGTCAGTTAAAAGGGAGACACGGCAGTCAGGGTGGGAGAGCTAGCAGTGCTTTCTGTCCAGAAAACAAACAAAAAACCCCCAAAAAAAACCCAAAACAAGTTCACATCCACATCTCATTTCACGAATTAACTCATCATCTGCAAAGGAATTTAGAATCTATTACTTTCATACGGTCAATGTACAGTACTACATCTAAAAATGTTTGTTGTCGTAATTTGCAGCAGAAGTTGCGTCCGACTTTCATAGACAGCGAGGTACGCGTTCACTGGACAGTTCTGGAAGAAACGGATTTGGCTGTTGACACTGCTAGAAGTCCCTTTGGTTCAAAATACATAAGGTGTCAGACGAGACATGTCTGCAACAGTACGGCCCTGTAAATGTCACAAAGCGGCAGGACAAACAGGCATATGACACACAGCTGGATGCAGAGATAGCTGCAGAGAAACGAGGCGCATATGAATTACCTGAGACTATGCCGA
Organism: Hippocampus kuda; assembly: GCA_901007745.1. NCBI lineage: Eukaryota > Metazoa > Chordata > Actinopteri > Syngnathiformes > Syngnathidae > Hippocampus > Hippocampus kuda. The sequence continues at coordinate 25,492 of CAAKHF010003438.1, forward strand.
TGGTGATGTACATCTCGTTGATGGAGTTGGTGAAAGCGGAGGTGATGGTACCCAAGCTGATGAGGACGCCCCCCAGCATTACGATGATGCGATGGCCAAAGCGATTGCTCAACATGGTGGACAGGGGGGCTGCGGGGAAGAAACAGCATGGGGATCAATAACTTCATCGTGGCTGAGACCACAGCAAAGTATTTGTTTCCAGACGTATCAAGTCCACGTATCATCTATCCATCCATTTTATCTTTTATCTTCACAAAGGTCGCAGGGGGCGCTGGAGCCTATCCCAGCTGTCTTCGGGCAGTAGACGGGGGACACCCTGAACCAGTTGCCAGCCAATCGCAGGGCACAAGAAGATGAACAACCATCACTCACACTCACACCTCGGGACAATTTGGAGTGTTCAATCAGCCTGCCATGCATGTTTTTGGAATGTGGGAGGAAACCGGAGCACCCGGAGAAATCCCACGCAGGCACAGGGAGAACATGCAAACCCTACACAGGAAGGCTGGAGCTGGGATCGAACCCACCACCACTGCACTGTGAGGTCGACGCGCAAACCACTCGACCATCAGGTAGGTATCAAGTCAGGAAGCACAAAATACTTTTACTCCTACATTTTCACACCATTTTTGTCTTATATTTAACATTTCGCATTGTGTTCATTGCAGCTTGTCATTGTTAAAAAAAACTTTCAACAAAAAAAAACAAGGATATGCAGAAATCACGCCAGGAGAGTGATTTGATTGCATTCGGAAGAAAAGTACCGGTATACGCATTCCGACACAATTTTGGTTTGTACGCGATTCATCACACCTGCCTTCGGTACGCTGATGACTTTTGGCCGTTCATCTGCGGCCTTCACAGATTCCTGCAGCGTAGTTTGGATGCAAACTTACCTTGCAATAAAAGTTATTCATAAGATGCCACTGAAGTTTGACTTTTTGCACTCTTGGAATATTTAAGGTAACAAGTCATCATATGTTCCGCGACATGAAACACATGTTAATGCTCGGTTGTATGTTTGGTTCTTTAATGCATTTCAACTGTAGGCCGACTAAATGTGATCATTTTCAATGGGTATCCACAATACAGAATATACAGTTGAAACAGGTAGCAATGAACATTTTTACTCTTTTGGGGGCAGGGGTTACTACAGTGGACAGCTTATCATGTGATCATGTTATCATTATTGGTGCATGAAAGGGTGAATATAAGAAGAGAGTTACCAAACATACCACCCTCAAACAACTCACCGGTAAAAGTGAAGATGAAGACGCAGATGGAGATGACCCATGAAACCCGACTGTTACTCTCCTCAAATTCCTCCATCAAATCCTGGAGAAAGATCCCTAGGCTCTTGACAGCCCCATAGGTGCAGATCTCCACGATGAAGAAGGTGGCGGCTACAGCCCAGCCCCAGCCACCTTCGGGCACCTCCGTGTACACATTTGGACCCAGGCAACCACGGGAAATGGAAGCCTTCATGACTGCGACAAGAAAAGAATACATTAGCACTATAGGGCCCGTGTAACGGATTTTGACGAGGCGAATTTCAACGGGTGGGTTCGCTATGGTGGAGTATGTCATTGTACTGTGTCACGACAGTTGAACCATGTGTTTGGCATGTTATACATGGCAAGAGTTGTACTTTTTGGTTCTGTCTTTAATTTTCTATGATTGTGTCTTCTTCTTCTTTTTCTGGAGTTGTGCGCCAGTATCTTTTACCAACAACGACAATAAAGGCTTTCCATACTGTCCTATGCTGTCACATTGCGAGGTGGTGGTGGACCCCAAAAAGCAGGCAAGAGGGAGGAGCAGGGTGTACTTGACAGATTGTATTAAAACACAGAGAAAACTAAATCCTAAACAAACAAAGTCCTGAAAACAAAAAGAATCCAAAGTAGCAAACAAAACCATGATTGAAGCAAAAACTAACGATGACCGAAACATGACTGAGACTTGACAAACAAACATGACAGCTACAACAAACAAACAATGACCCGACACCGAGTGGTCGTGCCGGGAGTCCTTTTAAAGCCATAATTACCTAACGACCAACAGGTGTGAAGCTGCAGGGAGAGCCCTACAGTGCCACCTGTTGGGCACAAACAGGATCATGACATATGCTAGTCATAGCGAATGCAATTTCATGATGCATGACTATTTCACATACATTTGATGTGACATTTTGGGCAAGGTATGGTCATTCAAACGTACTGTGGCACGGTAAACACAAACCCACCCAAATCCTCCATCCTCAAATCTACGAGTACTGGTAGTCACTCACTCAAGTATTATGTAGGGGTGCCATGATTCATAGGAGTGCAAGTGTGAATATTTGGTGTTGCGTGAAAAATGAAATACAAATTCAAATCTAGCCGAGGCTGGGCAAGACCAGCGAATAATGTTTCATTGAAAACAAGAAACAAAACCCAACTTAGTTTATTTCAATGATTTGACATAAGACCATCATGGGACGAGACATAAGTGAGCCTGAACTAACCAGCGGAACATCTGATAAACACCAATTGATGGGATCGGCTTTGATTACTGACCTATTAATTCATTTTTATAAAATCTAGCCAATTATTTCCTTGTCACACAAGACAATCATGGGGCAGCAAAGCACACTTAAACACAGGACAACGTTGTTGGAATATGTGTGAAAAATTGGCTCAAAATGTCACATGAAAGCCAAATGTATTCCGTACTCAGCAGCACTTCATTAACCTCTACTGCAAAAATGTCCCCAAATAAAATCGAATCATCCAAAACATGGTCGAGTTGAATCTCAACCACTGTATGCCAAACTACAGAAAGCTACGCCTATTAATAATGATTGGACCTTCAACTTGGGAAGCTAAACTTGATAACGTGACTGAGAAGCAGAAATTGGCAGAAATTACTGTACAAGACTCCTAGATTTTATCAAGCGGAGGCTGGTGATACCTTGAAGAATTTGACAAATCAGATTTCATTTCCTTTCAAGAATACACTTCTGTTACTGTAGCTTAAAATTTTATTTTGTTGTTTCGCTCCTTCTTTGGGCCTTATAAAACGATTTAGTATATTTGCCTGGTATAAGATCACAAAAGCTACACTGCTGATTTTTGAAGAGAAGCTAAAGTTTATTTGGGGTTGGGGACGAAATCGTTTCCGATTGACCGTGAACCGCAATAACATTTGAATCTGTTCGTGTGACCGTATTTTGTATCTCTTGTAGTGGTAGTCGGCTTTTGGCTTCTATCAGGAGTGTGCCGCAACAAAAAACATGGAAGAAGCGAATCACAAATTTTGATAATGAGTCTGATTTATTTTGTAAGGAAGATGTTGTGGACAAAAAAAAAAAAAAAAAAAAAGGCAGGAAATTTATGTGGATGAGCAAGATAAACTGGTTGAGGTAATTCCATGGGACATATTCAATGAACTGCAATTACTTTGCTGTTGATAACCACAAACTTGCGGGGAATGACATTATCTAATAATCTTGAAACTGTCTGTCAAAACATTAGCTTTACCTTTTTAGTAGGGGTGGGACTAATCGGGTATGCGTGGGCTGCTGCACGATAGCATGTGCCTTTATGGACTGTGCTTTTTTGGTTTTGGACTACGGCGACACATTTGAGGCAAGATACTGTAAAACAAAAACATGGTTTTAATGTGTTTTGTGAGTTCCCCCAAATTCTAAAAAGTGATTAGTTTCTTTCCTGTATCTCAATCATGTTTAGTTGCCTTCTCCAATCACAAAGCGCAAAACCGTCTTTTAAATGTGGGTACGAGTTGTCAGGATGTTTTGCAGGCTTATTGCCGGTCATTCCAAACAGTCCAGGGTTCTTTATTCTTTACACATGGAAAATGGTCAATTGTCCAGGTGTAGCGCTTTTCTACCTTTGAGCTACTCAAAGCTTTTTATTGCCTTCCATTCAACTACTGATGATGCAGCATCAGGAGCAACTGCCAAGATCTGAAGCGCGTCATTGATCTGGTGTGTGTAATCAATCTCCTATCAAGTGGATGTCTTTATTTAACATCAACTGTGACCAACACGAGGGGCTAAAATCCGAGCAGCACGCTTCGAGGGGGAGTCAAGTCAAACATTTTCTTTCCAGTTTGTTCTGTGCCCCCACCAGTCCAAACACGGTATTCTGATTAATATTAACCCTTTCATGCACCCTGTAACCCAGGGGTCAGCAACCCAAAATGTTGAATTTATTTTGTGATTTCCTCGCTTGATTTTTTTTTTTGTTCTGGTGCATTATTTTCGCTTCTCTTAGTGTCAATGAAGTGATCATGAATTTTTGTTTTTCGGAGGCTGTCTTTGAACGCCTCTCGAGTTGAACGAGAAGAGAGAAGGCACGGAGTCAGACGCAGATGTGTCTGCGTTTGTCGCGACTGTTAAAAGCATAAATAAAGTGTACGTCTTAAAAAACCAACACCACAGCTCTGCTTTTTCGGAGCTGCAACATATATCTATATCTATTTGAGCTATATTAGCCTACTATCAAAATCTTTTTCCATTTTCTAGCATTTTTTATAAAGCTCCAGGGAGCGACTAGATGTCGTTAAAGAGCCGCATGCGGCTCTGGAGCCGCGTGTTGCCAACCCCGCTGTAACCTGATAACATAAGCTGTCCACTGTAATAACCGCTGTCCCTGAAACGGTTACATTTGTGAAATATGACTTAAGCAGAAACATCCACTTGTTTTTTATCCATCTGAGTTTGTGTGTGTGTGTGTGGGGAGGGGGGGGGGGGGGTGTTTGACTTGACTTTCCTGTTCTACTTTACGCCAGGGGTCTACTTTGGTCCTTGTGAGCCACTATCCAGCCTGCTTTATATGATAACCTGATTCAAATGATCAAGATGATCCTATAAAGCAGGCTGGATAGGGGCACACAAGGACCAGACTTGGAGACTCCTCCTTGAAGCAGAGGAAGAGAGATGGGCAGAAAAAAGTTGAATAATCTATCTATCTATCTAGCCATCCATCCATCCATGTCTGTTTGCTGAAGTAAGTCACCTTTTTGGAAATGGATGTAGTGTGATGCATCCCACTTGGCACATAGTGGGTGTCATGGTGTGATTTCTTCGCAAACTAGGCTTCCACAAGCTTAATATTTTGTTCTTTTATTTTGTGTCTTTATAGTTTGCAAATGCGGCCATTAAAGCAATGCGTGCTATGTGGTTCAGGACATCCGCAGTGCAGAAGGGATGGTGATGCAAGTGTGCGGCATCCCAGTGGTTTGTGACCATGCAATGCAGGCTACAGGATGACTCGAAACAGCCCGCAGCACTTACTGTCCTCTGCTGTTTGTATCGAGTGACAGACATTCCGATATTTACCTTCATTTTACACCCACAATTCACTTAAATGTGAATCTCGACGCGGGCACTGGTGTATTACTGTGCTCTGTTCTATACGTTGAACCTATGTAATAGACAAAGCGCATCCACACGAACACGAGTAACAAAGCAATCCGCCGAGCGAGAGCAGCCGGCTGAGACCAGACAGGCAGCATCCAGCAACGGCGGTCGCGAATATAACTAGTGACTTACCGGCAGAGGTGGTGACCGGAGGAGAATAGCTCTTCAACAGAGGAAGTATTGCCAGCTGGTGGAACTAACACAAATTCTTCCTCATTGCTTTGCTGCTCTACTCGATCGTGAAGAGTCGTACTCGAGCCTGCCCATAAAACATCTCATTGCCAACGAGGTTACTTGTCGCTGCGGCTGAGACATGGACAGTCGCTAACAATTTGGTTTATATGACAAATGTGGCGGCGGAAGCGGCGGCATCTTCTCATCCGCACCTCATGTAGCCGGTCTGGCAGTCAACGTACTCCTGCCTGTTTTGACAGCTCTTTACCGGCTCAAGCTGGTATTCAAACGCGGACGCGCAAACTTGTCCGTCATGAACGCGCAGAGCTCAGAAAGCGGTTGCGTGCAGCTCAGAGAAGCACGCAAGACCTTCCTCATGCAACGTGGGACAAATTTTGTGTCTTCCGGCTTTTTTAAAAATTATTATTCTGATATGTGATGTGGTAAAACCACTACAATTCTTTTGTACTCGTCTTATTAGTTCGGTATTGGGTTCTTTTGAATATGGCGTACTCTTCTGTACTGTTTGTTCAGTCGTTTCGTTTAAAAATATATATATATTCTATGGAGGTAATACTGAGATGCAGAGTGGTATCTAATTGAAAAAAAAAGTCCTATTCATGCGACTAGCCGAGTGCAGTATTTCGCGATTGCAAAACTCGCCTCTTTTGTATTTTGATGCTGGTTAGCTGAACCATACAGCAAAATGTACACTAAACCTCGGCGCGGCGCCGTACGTACACGGCAACATCAAAATGAGGCGTTTGCTCTATTTCTAGAGCGCATTGAATTATAAATCCATGCCAAACTCCGTTTTCCCGGGTAAAATAATTAAGCGCACAAGGAGACCGAGGGTGCACTGGTCGAACAACAAAGACGCACTAGAAGATTGACTAGAGTGCATTATTCGAATGACCACTAAGCTGCACTCATACGCCGACTATGTTTTACGAGTGACGTTTTTCCACTGCTGTTATGCATAAAGTATGACATTTCTGTGCACTAGCACAGTTGTCTCAACCTTTTTTCAGTGATGCCCCCCACCCCCGCGAAAGTTTTTTTTTTGTTTGTTTTTTTAGCCAAGTACTGGTCCAACTAACCACCGCAAAGCATTTTGGGATGGGGAATAAAGAGTGCAGTGCCATCAGGGTCTGATTTATTAACTTAAATAAAGATCAGAAACTGCTTAAAACAGTTATCTTAAAATACGGAAGTTTCTTGAGACGTTTTATTGTATTTGGCCATTAAAATGTAATTTTTGGAATAGAATTCGCATGTGCACAATATCGACTCAAAACCAGACTTCCAACAAAACTTCTCATTGAAATTGCTCCTACCTACTCTAAATGGTGTTAGTTGCTTAGCTCAAAGGGAGTAGGAAGATATACAAAGTACCAAAATCTACCTAGTCCTCCACCTTGTTCTGTATATCTTACTCAGCTCAATCGAAGAAAGGGTTCCGTCAGTCGTCATCTGTACCAATGGGTAAAAAACAAAAATTCAAATTTTTGTTTTTTGTTTTTTACCCATAGGTACAGATGGTACAGATGACGACTGACGGAACCCTTTCTTCGATGGAACTTTCCTGTACGACTGAGAGCCTCCACAAGCATCTTACTCAGCTCAAATTATTAGGCTAGTAGGTTTTTATTTACAATAATGTATTCCAAAATAAAAACAATACAAACCAAATGAAATACGCTACTCTTAACATATATACAAATAATTTTACATATAAGTGCGACTTGTAACCCCATATTTCGTTAATGTGAAAAACATGTATGTCCATTTTGGTCATGTTTTAAATTTTTACATTGATCGGCGGCGGCACGGTGAACGACTGGTTAGCAAGTCCCCTCGCCCCACAGTGCAGAGGGGTGGGGTTCGAGTCCGACTCTGGCCATCCTGTGTGGAGTTTGCATGTTCTCCCCGTGCCTGCATGGGTTTTCTCCGGGTACTCCGGTTTCCTCCCACATTCCAAAAACATGCTTTGTAAGTTAATGGAACACTCTAAATTGTCCCTAGGTGTGATTGTGAGCGCGAATGGATGTTTGTCTGTATGTGCCCTGCGATTGGCTGGCAGCCAGTTCAGGGTGTACTCTGCCTTCAGCCCGTAGACAGCTGGGATAGGTTCCAGCACACCTGCGACCCTTGTGAGGATAAACGGATTAGAAAATTGATGGATGGATGGACGTTGATGGGATGTCTGAAATGCAGACACCCCACTACCATAAAACCTTTTTAAAATGACAAAAATAGCTATACATGTTTTTCACAGGATCGCGACAATATGAAAACAAGCATAAAACCCCTTTATACACATGGACTGCTAATATCAATTCACGTAATATAATGTCACGTGTATAACAAATTTTGCATATAATTCTACATGTTCCATTTTTAGTCATATTTGTACCTGATGAACATTTTGTAACACAATTTTTTTTAACTCTTTTAAAATATGTGTGTGTCTGAGTGGGGGAATGAAAACCATTAACTTTGTCCACTTTGTCGCTTTATAAAGTTCAGTCCACTGACTTGCACATAGCTTCCGGGCAGAGTTGCCACATTTAATATGGCGGATGCGTTTACGTAAATTTGTACCGGGACCATTCCACACAAGGCGGGGTCTACGTGTGTTGACGTCGATGAACTAAACAGGTTTGCTCCAGTTGAGAAGCAATAAACCAGCTCACACCGGCTTTAGACGTTCGCTGGAGGAAGCCAGATCCGAGAATTAAATGAGTCATCACGTGTGAAGTCGAGTAGTTGGAACAAAACGTTACCGTCTTTGAAATTCATTTCCCCAAACGTGAGTCAGAGTCTGACACTGACGCACAATTAGTACGGTGAGTTGATGTGTGGGATGAAAAACAGCACCAGATGTTTTTCAGCGTAAAAACCCATCCGTGGTCCATTCATTGTAAGGTCCAACCAACAACGTTGCTCAGACACAATCAAACCAGGTTGCTGGCGACTGTATTCTTCACACATTTTGTAAAATAGTTCGTCAGCCAAGTTTTAGGAACATTTAAAGAAACTAAGATGCATTTTTACTCAGTTTGACACTTGATTAATACTTTTACAGCGCCAGAACCCCCCCCACCCCCAACAATACCTTGTTAAAATATACAATTAAAACTCATTAATAAATATACACCAACACCACAACCATCTAAAAGTGTGTGTAAACTTCTGATTTTTCAAATTAGGACATTTTCTAATAATTTCTCAAGTACATATTGTATGCAATTACTTTACAGTATATGTATTATGACTATTAACAGTGTATACAGTACAAATCACTCACCTGCTATTGGCTGAGGCTAATGCTTCTGGTATGTGACCCAAAAGAGCCCTAAACTACGCTATTGCTTCAGTATAAGTCAAAAGAGAGCGATGAGAAGTGGGCATGTATTGAAATATCGGCCAGCCCTCAAATCCGATTGGACCTCGAAATACCCATTCAAAACCACTGACAAATGGCCAAATTAGGTTGGGGATTAGGAGGAGGCCCTATGTGTGTGTACGTGTGTGTGTACGTGTGTGTGTGTGTGTGTGTGTGTGCGCGCGTGTGCCCGCGCGCACCTGGGGGGGGGGGGGGGGGGGGGGGGGGGGGCGGGGGTGGAAGGG
>CAAKHF010003439.1:9650-20923 GCA_901007745.1 Hippocampus kuda
GTCAAAATCCAAACTCCAAAAACTTCCCAACACACATACTGGCCTGGTCGTACCACATCGTGTGTCTGCATCTTATGCAATGGCTTGGCCAAAGTGTAAAACGGGTGTGGGATTTATTTTAGTAAGAAGCGAGAAAGCAAAGCGCGGTACGTCTCGAAAAGACATCTGCAAAGAATAGACCTACTCATTTGCCGTTAATCAAAACAGCCTGACTTTATTGGTGTAGCGGCAATGATGTGTAAGCCTCTGGCAAAGGCGAAGAGAAAGAAAAACACAGATGTGCGCGCCTTACGCACAAACGCGCATTTGAATAAAAGGTCAAATAGCTTTATCAATAACGGTGGAAAATGTGTTTTGTGAGCAGAAGGAGCGGCTGATCTGACAGCGGCCGCTGCCCTGATGAATAACTGCCCGGGGAATCGATAGGAAAGAGGAGTTGAGGTGGAGTGCGGGACCGTTTTGTCATCCGGCGGTACACTCCAATATCCGAGCTCATCCATCAAAAGGCCGCAATGGCACTTTGTCCTCCGCTTTAATTGAAAGCACACTGAAACAAGTTATTTACATGACGGGCTGGATCGGAGCGCTTGCGCGGCGGCGGGAAGCGTTGCTGCCGATGTGCGCTTGCTCAACGTTTCTTTCGTCATTTTGATGCTGTGCTGCGTCTGGCCTGGGCTCAGAGTCACTCGACAAAGACAAACAAACAGACGTGTGGCGCTCCCGAGAGTTTTGAAAGAGATAATTCAAACGAGACGAGAAATGACACGGGAGATGACGATTATCGGGCAATCCGGTCACTGTTGGAAGTCTTAAAAAAAGAAGGAGAGAAACAAAGGGCTTTATTTTTTCGTGCTTATTTTCAAAAGTTGAAGTCTAGAATTCCATCAATATTGAGTCGCGGATGGGGGGGGGGGGTTGTTTTGTTTGTCATGCTATATTGCCGCTATTAACCCAAAACTGTTAAACCAAGGAATACGCCATTTTATTTGGAGCCAGTACAGGGCACTCATCTACAAATTACCGAATGCCCCCCCACCCCCACCACTAAATTAAAGCCAAGCAATAACGGGTGAAGTTGCCGCGACTGTTTTCTCTGACTGCATTTTGCTTTTCTCTCTCCGATTTTGCACTTGCTGTTATGCTTTTCTTTTTCTGTTTTGTTTGCTTCTCTCTTGCTTCTGTCTCTCTCGCCGCTCTCAAACCAAGTACTATCCAGTGGTTTTTATTTGGGTGGAGGGAGAGGATTAAAAAAATCAAACAGAAGAGAAATCTTCCAGACGGTAACTCCGAGGAACTCCGAGGGTGGTTCCGTTCGGTGTGCTCCAGGCCCCAGTGAGTCGTGTCATTCTCGTTTTGCTCTCTACTGTCACGCCACTGGATGACCCCACGTGAACTTCGGAGAACTACTGTGTCAGTAGTTTGTGTGCTTTGTTCCAAGTGGAGCTAACAAGGCCAGGGGCCAGCTAACATCTGCTAAGCATATTCTTACGTGTAGCAGTCGCACCAAAAATATCTCTGAGACCACACTGACTGTACATAACTTCCCCACGCAGACAAAAGGTAAACAGGCTGCGTTTACAGTTTTGGCAGACTTGCCTGAGCTCCACAAGCTGGGCCGGACACCTATCCACAGTCGAGCAAACCCAATCTTACTCTTTCCCTTTCAGTCCAGTGCCGCATATTTCATGGTGAAAAAAAAAAAAAGATACGTTCTTAATTGCTTCTATTCCCCAAAACAAAAAAAGTTGAGAGGTTACGTCTTGGAAGGTGCTTTCAAATGGACATTTCAGAAGCTTTTCGGGCAGTAAAAGGATTTTTGTTTCATGACACGTGCGGTCCAGCCAGGCTGGTGTGAACCACTGCGAGTGTAAACACAGCCTTTTCAAGCCCGCCGCACACAGACTGACGAAACTGTCGCACGGCGCGCTGGGTTTGGCAACTCCACTTTACACTTACGACGCAGCTTTTGAAGCATTCATAAATTTAGCAAGAGCAAATATAAACAGCGCAATTGACACACAGAACAATTTTCCAGGATATTGTATGTCACTGCAACTGGGAAAATGTTCAGTTGCGGAAGCTAAACTGAGACTTTGCGTGTTTTCCTTTGAGCGGTTCGAAGTGATGATGCTAGACAACTATTTTCCATCCGCGGTGCGGGACGCCGAAATTGACTGTGAATCTCATTAACATTGAGCCGAAAGTCGGAGCCCTCGTTGCGGATGGCTTTTTGCTGACGTGTACTTTTGTCAAACATCTGACCAAGGACTCTTAACTTGCGGTAAGGCCGAGCAGGGTTGAAGCAGCACATTTGGTGCTCTGTTGACATATTAGCGGGATATTCTGGCCAAAACCGTCTTGCCTCTTGATTCGCTTGAATGACTTTTGCGTTGTTTCTCAACAGAACCTCCATTGTCTGAATGCATACTTGTGCTTTGCCAATTCTTAGAAATGAGGGAGAAAAGCCCCGATTTAGGGAGGGGCCAATGATATGGAACGCCCCCATGAAAGCATTCCACCAATATCCTTCGGGTTTTCTGGGGCTTGATGAGCCGTGACGTTGATGTTCGTGAAAAGCAATAAAGATGGGTAATTATAAAAATGTCAATAAGAATTCATCTTTCAAAAATCTATAAAGCCATTATGCTCTTAATTAAAAAGACGAGCGGATAAGTCGCAGAAGATTGCATTTTCCTGCACAGGCAACTGTGACGCCTCGCCTCATGTTTGTTTTGCAAACTCTTCAACACAAACATTAACTCTGAAATATTAATCCAATCTATGGTATTGATAGGACCTCCCCCACTCCCCCCATTAAAACACAGGGTTCTGTATTTCATACACACATGCGTCATTAACCAGACCTCAGTTTCAGACCCGTCGGGTCATTAAGCTGCTACGTTTTCGACCACAAACGCACACACATTTCCATTACGTTAGTTGAGTTCAAAATGGTTCTTATTTAGAACATTTTACCTAAACCATCACACCGGTGTTACAAAACAAAACAAAACAAAACAAACAAAAAAAAACAAAGACTTTAAATCAAAACTTCTTGGTCCTGAAACATCAATGGCCATACACATCCATTTGTTCCGCTGTTAAAGCTGCTCGGACCAAACAATTTTAATTCCAATCTGCATGCACACCTTCACTTTGTAATGAAAAGAAAAGTTGCACAGGTGAAATTGCATGTTTGTCAAAATCGTGTAAATAGGTCATCGTCTGTAGAGAAAACAAAACAAAACAAAAAAAAAAGACTTGTGAGCTACTACCATGTTCCACAGTTTTTTCTTTTTCCCAAGACATTGCGTGATGACAAAATGCACGGTTTATTTTGATTGATTCCTGAACACACACACACACACACACACACACACACACACACACACACACACACACACACCATGTTTTGAATTCAGACATGGGCATGGCAGTTACTCCAGATAGCATATCATAATAGATTTGTAACAAGATATCATACAAGGCCAAGTTTTAATTATAAATGTTCGAGTCTCTCAAATGTCTTTTTTTGAAAAAGAAATAAACATCTTAAAGTGGTCCACAACTCGACACGTTATTTTGAGTGTTTTTGTGTGCATGGACATCTCACGCTCGTCCTAATGTTTTGATCTGGTGTGTGTGTGTGTGTGTGTGTGTGTGTGTGTGTGTGTGTATGTTCACATTGGACATTAGGGCATCTCTCAAAGCAGTAATGGGCTTTGATTCCCCAGGGCCACGGTGAGATGGCCACTTCTTACATTAGCCAGCCAGGTATGACAGTGCCACGGCTCGCCTTCCCCTCGGCCGGCCCAGATTAATAATAAATGAAAGTGGTATTTCAGTCCTCCAAATCATCCACAGGGTCAAGACTCTCTCCCCGCAATGAACTTTGTAAGATGCGCCGAAGCGCAGCGAGACGCTAAAGGTTAGCGTCTCGGACAAGACAATGGTGCATTCGGCCTGCAAGCACAAGTAGTTGATAAACATCCACTACAACGTCTCCACCCCTCCCTGTTGTTGGTGAGCACCTTCCTTTGGCTGCTTCCTCTGCCTCTGTGTGTGTGTGTGTGTTTTGGTTGTTCAGGCATGGCAGACGTACGAAGAGGAAAAGTTCGCATTCCCACAGAGCCTCCAGCTGCTGCCAAGATGGCATTTTCTATTGATTTTTCCAAAGATTGTAATTTTCAAACTTGTAACAGAAGATGAGGGAAACATCATTTTTATTTGCTCAAATAGCTTCAGATTAGAAAGCACGTGGATGCAAATTGTGACAAAGGCAGCAATTTCACTTAATTGTCCTGTGACTCATGCGAGATTGTATTGGGGCTGTTTCAATATTTTCAAACCAAAAGACCAAGAATTAGACTGATGCGCATACGGTATGCCTCGGTACTTTTGCATCGCAATGCCTTTCACGGGACTGCAATTGAGCGTACATTATATATCATTTGCTGCAGGCGCTTATTAGTAGTGTCAAACCTCGTTCCAACGTAGCTCGAGGGACATATCGAATCTGTACGTCATAACAGTCGTTCATTGTCACCATTTCCAATAAAATGGCCGCCGATGTATACCATGTATAATGCAGTACGGCCATTTATAGATGTAAAAGCATCAACGCGTAATACGGTATAAACATTTACAAATGCGTGTACCACGGAGGGGAATCCCGCGCTGTACATTTTGTTCACAAGCGAGGTCGCGGCGGCAGTTCGCTTCCCACGGTTCGTTCCAACGAAGACCTTTTTATGATTTAGTGGTGAAAAAAATCTACTTGTTATAATGACGTTCACGTTATAAAGGTGTTACTTTTAAGCAAAATCAGCAAATGAAAAATGAATGACGTGAAATCGAGACTCTGAAATGTGAACGTTATAGCGGTGAAAACGTCGGTTGAAACGAGGTTCCGCTGTATCAGGGAAGCAAACTGGATCCTTGTCAATACGTCGCCAAACATCCATTCCGTTTGTGGTCTAAAGGAGTAAATATACTTGTAAACCACGTCACATATCCACTGCATCAAATGTCTTCCGAATACCCCAAAATGTCTATTGATTTGTGTGGCCCCCTTGTGTCGGTAAAAGTCACGTTTAAGCAACAACCTGTTATAAATCTCCGCGTGTGCGATCAAGTTGAGTTAATAACGACTGTTTATAGCCCCGTCCCAGAGAGCCATTCCGCTTCATTCTTCTATTTACCCTGCAAGGTGAAGTTAACCTTCTTCAGCTCATTGTAGCCAGAGGAGAAAAGCCGAGATTAGTGTATTGGTCACGCTGATGTGACTCTGCATACAGTACACAAGAGCACGGAAAGCAGATTGTTCTTCCCCACAAGACAACAAAGCTCAGGTGTATGCTATTGAAACCTGCACCTACAGTGATCACTCAGACAATTGATTTAGCTACTGATTGACGAGCTAGCACCGTCCCCGTCATCAAATGCTGCTGTACATGTGTGTTCTGTTTGCGCTTGATTTCACTTTCTAGTTTTCTGGTCATTGATGTTAATGAAGGGAATGTGCTTATAGGCCCCTCTTCATTCATCATGAAAGTAAAATTGTGTTTCTATACATAACACGTATTGGCCTTACTTGCATCGTCAATAAATGTTTCATAATGGTGACAATTGGGACTTATGACCGTATGACCAGCGTCATGGAAGAGAATCGACTCGGCCCGCCGTATATTTGATGACGAACATAGCAATAACAGTGGCTTTTGTGTGACACTCCACAATCTGCCTTCATCTCCATTTTGCTGCTCATCTGTCCATCAACCAAGTGTGCTACTTAAGGCAGAATCTCATCAGAACAAAGCAATCAGCCTTGTGTGTTGCAGCGCTTTTCATTACAGCCCACAAACCGTTGCCCATGCGTGTGTGTGTGTGTGTGTGTGTGTGTGTGTGTGTGTGTGTGTGTGTGTGTGTGTGTGTGTGTGCGTGTGTGCGCGCAGTGGGGAGAGCTTATTAGCCAAGGTCAACTAATTATTTGGCCAGGCTAATGAAGGCCAGTGCTTATGTTTGGTCCCATGCTGATGGCCAGGACCTGATTGAGATAAATGCGCCCTCTTCAATGCTCCTGTCATCTGTCATCTTGACTGAGACCAAGAGACACATTTTCTTTGTTTCACTTTTTCCTTGAGCAACAGCACGACGAACTGTGCTCCTATTCAGGTTTGACAGATAATTCGACATCGTGATCGGAGCACATGGTTTCTTTGCAAAAGGCCCACCATGTGGAATTGTCTCGAATGGAATAGGAACTCTTCAACTCCGTATCTCGGCTTGTCATACTTGAATGCAGTATGTGGGCAGCAAATGTCGCCATAATCATGATGGATGGGCCATACCAAATGAGTTAGATTGGATTATAAGAGTTCAATTACATATCCACTTACCTGGATTCTTAATGAAGTGAAAGCGACAACGTCTATTATTCTCGTATCATGCATGATGAGCGCGCTGTGGCAATATGTCCAAGGCTAAGTTTGCTGCCGCCTACTGGAAAGCAGGACTCCACTTTTGTATCCGGTGTGCATTCACTGAGATCTTCAAACAGTATTCAGAGAGGAAGCCGGTGAAGTTTCATCATGAAATCACGAATCGGCTGTTTTCCGAGCTTAGCAAGACGATCTGGGATTGGTCGTCGGCTGAGCTATGAGCTTTTTCAGTCGACAGCAAGTGGCAAAATGGCCGCCCCCTGAGATGGAACCCGCCCGGATTTTGCGGCTGAATTCATAGTCCACAAACGCAAAAGTAGCCAGAATACCGACGAGACTCCTGTCGTGGTGCCACGCAGAACCTATTATTGTAAAGAACATTTTTGACTTGGCTTCCCCTATAAATAGGCGCCTTTCCTCCTTCTACCAAAGCGACAAAACAAATTGATGAAGTGGAACCTTGAACTGCCTAATATGGAATTGTCTGACTTTCTGATGAAATCAATGAGGAATCATGTCCCCAACTATAAACGCTGATTAATCTCATCGGTTATTGGTCAATATCAAGCAGGTCTAATATACCAGACTTACAGAAATGGATCTTAATGTATTTATTTAATTTTGAATTTTTCATAAATAATGTCAATTCTTACTTCAAAAAGGTTTTAGGATGGCATCAATTCAGATAAATTCACTCTGGATTATTTTCTGTCGGGAAATTGTCAAGCAACTTTTTTTTTCCCCCTTTTGTCTGTGTGTTGTTTGTCTTTATAAAAGCAGTGTGTTCGGTGCGACCCTAAATTTAACGAGTCAATCCCAAAATTCTCCTCTCTGCTGAAAACGAAGAGGTCCAAAAATGGCTCCCCTCCATCAACCTTCAAGTCCCTCTCTGGCTGGCTCTGCGAGCCTCAGCATCTCTAACAAGCAGCGGATACAACCGCTGGATTACTGTAGGCGTGAAATCAATAGCTGCAGGTCTCCGAGGCACGACTATAGATTATGAATCAGTGTTGGTGAGCAGGGTGCCATCGTGGCGAAAGAGAGGAAGATGACTTGGGGGGGAGGGAAGGGGAAAAAAATACCGATGGGCTCCATTAATGTGTCATATTATCAAGCGTGCTGGGGTTTTCACTACTTTACACGATCATTTGGAACAGGCGTGTCCAAAGTCGGTCCTCGCGGGCCGCCGTCCTGCCTGTGCGTTGCTCTCTTGAGGAGCAACGCACCTGATCCAAATCATCAGGAATGTTCTAATGCTGCTTCACAGCTGGCTGATGAGCTGCTCATTTGAATCGTGTGCGTTGCAGCCAGGAGAGAAGGAAAACAGGCGGGACGGTGGCCCTGCAGGCCCGGACCTGGACATGCCTGGATTAGAAAAATATGAGCTGGAAAATGTGCATTTATTTCTCACAATTAGTTGAAATATCATCGGACATACTGCTGTATTTTTATGTGGATGATGTGTGTACAGTGGATGCTTCATTTTGGTGAAGTGTCATCAACAGCTGAGCGGCTGCATGTACAGTGTGGAACAACAACATATTGTGTTCATTGATACAGAAATCAGGCTTATTCCCAAGTCATTTAGTTGGAAATAATACTCATCTTTTTATGGAATACGAATATTCAAAGTAAACTCAGTGAACTGTTTCTAAGACAAAAAGGATCAAATAAACAGATGAGTTTTTTGAATTCTTTTTCATGTCTCGACTGCCCCTTGACTAATGTAAACAAAATTCTGGCGAGCTAGCGCCAGCAATTAGACATCACGGATGAAATATAGAAAATGTGACATTTCCAACAGACCCTGCCAATTTGCAAGTGATTCATTGCATTGGGGAAAAAAAATAAAAGCCCATTAACCTGTATTGAACCTGTGTAATCTCCGCAGTGAGCTCGGCTCTTTGCAGCCCTCCGTTTAATTCAAGGCCCTCTGAGTCCTGTTTACAGATGCTATCTAAGTAGCTTGATTCAACTGCCAATGAATATTGGCATGTGTCTACACCCCATAGACCCTGCTATTAGGGGTGGAGACCACAGGGTTAGACAAACACAAAGTGAACATGACATTTCCCTCGCCGTAGCAAGTCAGACGTGTGCGCACACACACACACACACACACACACACACACACACACACACACACACACACACAAATGCGCATGAGGAGCTGCGCGTGTATGTCAACAGGTCTAAATGTCTGCATGTGTCACGCCAACAATGCCATTAATTGCACGGCCCCGCAGCTCAAACGTGAGACATTCTCCGGACTATGTAAGGCCATATTTAGCTGTCCCAAAAAAGTGGGCATGTTGGAAAACATTTGCGCAAGCACACAAAGCAACCTTGCTAACTGCTGGCTTGCTAGATCCACACTGCCCCCTGGCTCGCCTCGGCGCTCCTTTCCTCTGTTTGTCAAGCAGCGCAAGACGCCTGAGGAAGAACTCGTCTCCCACCGCAGATTCAGGGTCAGATTACCTTGGACCAACTCCCTAACCTTAACCATTAGAAGGATAAGAAAATATCTGTTCTCGGATCAGTGGTTGGAGGGTGGGGTGGGGGGCACCAGATGATATTGAGGAGCTATCAGAGGTGACTAAGTTCAGGGTCAAGCCCTTGGGAGCACTGAGGTGGGAATAGACAGCCTGGCTACCGCACGGCAAAAAATAAAATGGGAGTTCTCTGCATGCCGGATAAATAAAAAAAAGATGCTTGCTTCCTGGCAGGGGCTTGTACTTTAGTTTGTAACTGACAGGGTATTTCAGTTTAGGGACACGGATTTAAAAAAAAAAAAAAATCCCCCTTACGATTATCACCACCTTATAATGACACCACGTAAAATATTATGTTGCAAAGTGATGAAGTTACATCGAGCTTGGAAGTCCAAAATGAAGTCTTCTTACTGTGGATAATTGCAGTGCAGACAGTGTTAAGTGTTAGCAAGTTCGAGTCGCCACAACCTGCCAGCTGTGTCTCAGTCGTGGCTTCCACCCAGTCAAGGTCACTGGGGACATGCATACACACACCCACACGCACATGCACACACCCCATCAGCGGAATGCACTAAAACACACACATGCACACATTGCACCAGTATGATTAATCTGTCAATCAATGCCCCCTATTCACTGTGCTGTCCCCTCCCTACGCACAGTCGCTGTGAATTGAAACAAGAGCTTGAAATATCGGTGTGCTACTGTTGTTTGTTTGTTTTTTTTTGGGGGGGGGTGGAATCAGTCTATTCCCAACATTTTACATGGCGCACATGCAGAGCAGAATATACGCGAGCAGCTGATGCTCGTTGACACTGCCAGCGTAGGCCAGTTAGCTTTCGTTTTACTGCTTGTGGGGGCCAGTGATGACAGCTGGGAAAGCTGTCGCAGACGTGATGCACGGATTCTGAAACGGAATGATCTTTAATTACGACTGTGTTTCGAAGAGAAATTGTTAGTCTTTTCATCTTCAATGTTTGTTTTGTATCTTCGAAGATCGAGAAACGTTCTACGGTATATCAACAAATGTATAAGCAGTCACGGCCTCTACTTTTCTGGCAACGCCCCTTCTCCCGGGCCGGAGAAATGAAACAATTCTGATCCGAATGACAGATACGAAAGGCAAGCCTTCTTCAATTGTACAAACGCAAACAAGATATGTGATCCATCTCACACCACAACATTCATATACAATCATCCAATGTAAAAATAAATGAAAAAAATAAAAGTCCATGTAGTATCATGATATTTTGGCAAACAATAATGAATACCTCACATGCCATTTTGCCATTTGTGGGTTGAAATAATAACAATAAGGTCATTCAGATCAATTAGCCCATGAAAAAACATCCAAACATATTTGGACCGACGTAGACAGAAGAGCAAATGTTTGAAATCAGTGAAGTTGATCTCGCAGCGACGCCAACGGCACATCTCAATGATCGGAAGGGTTCACTCATCTCTTATGAACTCCTTATTGTTCACCTCGCCGCCACGCAAACGAACCCACGAGATGAATAGACAAGTCAGCTCCTCGTGTTGTTTACTGTATGGGAAATGTCTAATTATTACTTTGCATCAAATTTGAACACACACTTACTTCTCTTTATGGGGGTGATAATGAACCAGCGCAGTTCTCATTTTCTAATTTAGATTCTGTCATTAAAGCGGCATAATGAGATGCTAAATCAACACCATTATGCATGCGGCTGTAGATTTAATGACATCTGCAGAAGCGTATATATGAAATTTAGTGATGCGTTTGAGTGTATTTCCCATGTGATCATTTTCTCCCTCTCGCAAATGGCTCTTTGGACTTCATCATAAATGTTGCATGTGACGATTCACGGTATTAACACGTCCACTTCTGTATGGAGGAATTAGTGCAATGAGAAACTTGGAATGCCCAATCTCTAAAAGTCTCCGGGCCTCGTTTTTTCAGTCAGGTCAATTCCATTCTAGCATTGGTTGAGCATAGGTTGAATTGCGCCCGTCCTATTTGATATACCTCGTTACAAAGGTGTTGTAGGAACACGTCGTGACCAAGCGGTCTTATTTTTTCCGACATCACTGACTAATCAGCTCTTCTCCTGCCACCTCATGCTCCCGCATTTACTCCTCCGCTCTCACACGTTCTCCCCACCACTTGAGCTCCTGGATCGCCCACTGCCTTGCCAGCACTAATTGCGTACAAGCAGTTCAGATGGAGAGCATAAAGTTGGAGAAGCGGGGACAAGGCCATTAGCGCTTTATTAGGAAGGAGGGGTGGGATAAAAGCGTTAGCCCTATTCCACTAGATCCAGTCCGCATCAATCACATTGGGAAAATTGGATTCCTGAAT
>CAAKHF010003439.1:35941-53130 GCA_901007745.1 Hippocampus kuda
TCATTCATAAATCCAAAGGCAACTCATCTCGTGATGGCTTTAGGCTGAAAATTTTGCACATGGTAGAATGAAACAGCCTGGCACTTGTCAATAATCGAATGTCCCATGATGGCACATTTCCCAAGGATGCGATGCTAATCGGAGAAGCGATCAATAACGCGGCTTCTCTTAAACAGCGCTACATAACATCTCATTTGACAGCAGGAATTTCGAAGAGCTCTCAATGTGGGGCGAATTCTGGTATTTTTAGGGCATTTGATCCTTCCTGAGGTTCATGGATTTAAAAGCTTTTGTGTTCTGACCGTGAAATGATACATTTGCAGGCCTGCTTAAAACTCAATTTAGCCATAGCTGCAGCATTGCCATAATGGCTACCCTCTATTTCCAGAGCTCTCCCAATCAATAACAAATTGCTGAAAGCACAAATGATTCCATTTTCTGCTAGGGGGAAACGAGAATGATGAGAAAATAGGTGAAATTGATATGTGAGGGAATATTATCAATGCTCTAAATGTCAGCGGGATGAGGTACTATGACCTTTCGGGCCAGAGAGTGGGGGGAGGGGGGGGGGGAAGGCGAATGCACACAAAGATAAACCCCAAAATGCAGGCAATCAGTCTAAAGTAGCAAATTTGAAGCTTATTCAGTGAGGAAAAAAATGCCAACAATCTCATACGTCTTTCGGGTGGTGGCAAGACGGAAGTGTGATCTTGCAATGAAAAGCATCAAAGTCCAGCACCATTTCGCGAGAACACACTTGGGGGGGAACTTGTGTGGATGTGAGGGACTAATTCCGAAAACAGCCTCATTGCCAGCTATTAAAACTAATTCTTTTTTTTTTTACATATATATATTGTTTTAAGAATCAAGGCATTTACCGGAAATCCCAAATAATACCGTGTTGTGATTGTTTGATTATCTTTTGCTTCAAAAAGCATCTTTTCGCATTACAATCCAACCATTTTGGGCCAACAACAAAAACCGAGGATCTGGATTTACTTTTCCACTATTTTGGGAAAGGAGTACAGTATAGGAAGAGCACTGCAAATTGTGTTGTTAACGAGACGCGGCAACAGGAAGGGGAAACATCAAATGAACCTCCACCTTGTTTACAAATGATAACAGAAAAAGTTTAGTCGAGTAGAAAGATAAATACGACCTTATACACATTTCAGCCTTGCGACCTTTTGACCACACTCTCGTCTCTCTCTCTCTCTCTTTCTTGTCTGTCTTGTCTTAATATCTTGCTTGAGGGCCATGCGTGCAGTTGCTATTGTGTGTGTGTTTTCTTTTTCATGCAAGGGCATCTATATGTTGGGAGAAACACTTCATTCCAAATAATAGCCCGCATGTTTGTTTGGAGCAGTCAACACAATGGCGAAGCTATACAGAAAAGCAAGCTTGAATGAATAGAAGGGAAATAATGAACCTAACCTAACCCTGCCCTCACTGTATTCTGTAATATCGAAACAATCTCGTCTTTTTTCTTCTTCTTCTTCTTTTGTCTGTTATGGAGGATCTCAACTTCCTGTTTTCTTGGACATGGACTCTAATTCATATCAGATTGTTGTTCGCATTTGTAAGGCGTTTGATTCTGATTCCACTGAGGTTTTATAAGATAAGAAAACCTTCATTTGTCTCACAATGGAGAAATTCCCAATTGACAGCAGCAAAATTATGAAATGTCATTGATTTATTGATCGATGTATTTCTCTATTTCAATTCCTTTACGCCTCCATCATCTCCAGTACATTCAAAACAGTGCTTGCTTGGTTGCAAAGTATTTGTAATTGTGTCACTTGAACCCTGCCGTAGCCTCGTGGAACAATTTGATGTTACCCGACCTGACTTTTCTGTATTTATTGATGTATTTGCATTATTTTTTCCCCAAAAAAGTTTCTGGAGACCCTCTGAAACGTGCCACTTGCTTTTGGTGCTTTGCTCACGACACAGATGTAGGCCAGGATGTACTCATTTCTCCCAAGTAATGAAGTGGAGAGTATTGTCTTTTCCCGCGGCCAGCGCTCAGTAAAATCAATGACAGGGCACATAAAGCTCAGCCAAGGCCTTCTGGAGCATCGTTAGTTTGAATGCCTGCAGGAGATATGTGCTAATAAATGAAAATGCAATTAACATTGGACACTCTGGCTCCACTGATCTCTGATCCGACCGTTGCAAGGACATACCCTGTAGTGGCTAATTTGATTTTTTTTTTTTTTTTTTTTTTAAATGTATGGCATGGACAAATTGTTGAAGGATGGCTCAAGTTAACAGGGTAAAAGCGAACTCCCTGTTTTGGCCTTCCTTGTCTTGCCAACTGGGATTTGAAAATAATGTGATCGTTGAACTTCACCATACATTCTGAAAGGATTCGAAATTACTGAAAGTGCGCACCAAAGTTGATGCCTGAGAGGTATGTAATCGATGTCATGGATACGTGTTTGAGAACAACACATGTTGCATTGAAATTTTAATTGCCATGAGTTGACCGGGACCACCACAGGTCAAAACCAGTGTTTTTATTCCGTCATGTCTTTCCACGAGACAATGCAATCGGACAAATCATAAGAATTTGAATCATGCGAAATATACTCGACTTGTCTTGCTCGGAAGATGATAAATGACCGTTGACTCCACTCTAAATATTGCACTGAGCAAAGGTTGGAAAGGATATTGCATTACTTTTCAACCACGGAATCTTAAAAATAAATAAATAGATTTAAAAAAGTGGTCAGACAGTTTAAAGCAGCGGGTAGGGATGACTACAATTCAGACCATCATTTAAAAATGAGCTGCTTTTTTTTTTGGGCCAGATTTTCAGATCATTGCTGTCATAAAGGTACTCAGAGACGTTTGCCAGTTTTACGACTCCAATGTGGCATGCGTCAAGCAATCGAAATGTTTGTCCACGCGTCTTTACCCGTGGAGTAAATTGGCGTCGCAAAGGCAAGTGGCGAGGAGAGAAGGCTCTAAAACGCTTAAGATGAACAAATAATTCGATTGTAAATGCTCGCGGATTGTGTGCACATTTAGAAAAGGCAGTAGTTGTGAAAAACAACAATAACTGTTATTGAAATATGATAGACGTTGTCTTTTAATCATAATCAGATTTTGATGGCATCTTGCATCTTCAATACTTTGTAATGGAGGAGCCGTGGTCGAAACTTGAGAATTTCTCATTCTTGAAGTTGAATCACACTCCGGAGAAAGCGATCTCAATGAACATTGAGATGTCATCAATGTTCGGCATATCAAACTGTCCGTGCCTTTTTGAAAAGGTCCCGCTATTGTCACCACTCCACGAAACGCCATCCACCGTCCAATATGTAGCGGTTGCTGTGAGTACTTGATCAGGAATGAACATTCCCCCGCACGGGACGGACGGCAAGCGTGAGACCGGCGCCACTCTGAAGAGGCGCATGTGTGCGTGCGTGCGTGGATGTGGGCCCGGTAAGTGTGTTGACCGTGCAGGTGTACCGTGGGCCATTTGCAGCGGCCCAGTGCGCTTACGAAATTGCTTCTGGGTGTCAGGGTGCTCACAATGTTCTAGACCATTAGCTCAAATAAGTCGCAGCCAAAACTCTCAGTATCTGTCTCACCGGCCGCATGACAAAGTGCATCCTCCCAAATCCCAAACAGGCAGGAAGAAACGGGGAAAGACAGAGGCGCTACGAAGATGGATGCCCACTTCTGCTTTTTTCCTGTACCTGAGTGCTCTTATTACACAGCGCGTTGGTGTGAGCGTGTCATCATCAAAAAAGAAAACCAACCAGCCACAAAAGTATTTTTACTTCGGCACAAATAGATTGAAGACTTCGATTTAGCGACGTCATTTGGTTTGCTGACGGCAATTAGGAATCTGCCCAACTTGGCACAGGTCGGCCCTCCAAAATTTGAACAAAACATCCAATAAAAGGAAACAGCTCAATGTGGAGTGATTCTTTTTTTTTTGTTTTGGATGCACGAGGCTTCTTTATTCGTGTCTGACCGTCTTCGACAAACGTATTTGTGTGCAAATCAGATATTTGTATGTGTTTTGTGCTGTTGTGTTTTTGTTTTGAGGGAAATTGAGAGCTTTGGAAAAGAAAAGGAGTGCCAGTGTTTATGTGCTCCCCACTAGTCCCAAAGTCAAACTTTCGTCATAAAAATAAAGAACAGTTGATAGTTGATAAGTCCCACCCCAATTTAATAAGCTCGGAAGGAACAAGTTGCGCTTAAGATGCTTCACAGGGTGACAGTCAGCATCTGTGCGGGAGAGATAGCACCTGGGACGAACCTCTGCCGGCGTGTAAATGACGAGTAAACCACGTCAGCCTTGACCAAAGCTAGCCAAAACCTTTTCAAAGAGAAAACAATTTACAGCAAGCAGTGAGGTGCACACACACAATTTGATTTGACCTGTGTTCTTCGACGGTACGCTTTGAGCTTGATTAAGCACGGAAGACTGTGGTGAAAACACCTCGCGTTAAGCATGACATGGAACTGCGAAAACCTCCAACCTGACAGCAAAAGCAGCAGTGAGTCGGACGCGTGCGTCCAAGTGTCCAAATCCAACCGAAGCGCCCCATTTGTCTTGATCTCGCCGCCGACAGAACAAGGACTTTTGTTTAACCCCGCTTGATTTCCCTTTTAGAGGCGATCCCTTGACGAAGGGGGCCCATTATCGGAGGGGCATGTTTCACTAACGAGCGATCACTAATGAAAGCTTTGATGTCGGATTAATTACACTCCAAATTGAATGTCTAATTGCTTTTATTCCCTCCCCGTGAAATATGCCTCGGCTGCCACTTCAACGCCATCTGCTGTAATTGGTAAAAGGGAAACAGCGATAGCGGGAGGGGGGCGGGACGACGGCCGGGCTGGGGTATCAGGTTCGCAGATGAAAAGGTGGCTGCACAAGACCTTTTTCAGTCAGCGAACGAAAGCCTTTTGTCCCGGCTTTGATCCGTCTTCTGCCATTTGCTTCCGTTTCTTGCCGCGCCTGATTGTGCCTGCCTGATACGAGACGAGCGTTTCTGATTGAAGCCTTGCCAAATACGTCTCCTGACGCGCTTAGGCAAATGCACTCGCTAATTACATTTGTGCTGGGCTGGGATTGATCAAGAGCGGACGACCGTGCATCATTATGGAGGTCGTTCATTTCAATGGCCGTCGCCAGCACACAATGAAGGAGGAAACATGGCGCAGTCTGATTGTTGTCGATTCGCAGTCTTTCAATTTTTAATCAGCTTGGCAAAGTAAAGAGGTATGACCTCAAAATCATATTGCAACTTTAATTTATATACACACACACACACGCATGAGCCTTTATGACGCCCGTTATTGTCTTTGATCCCAGGAAGTTGGTCTTTTGTGACGTCGTCATCTTCTGGTTTCATCGAACACAAAGTGTCCCACCACCCACAAACATGGTCAACCGTCTCATCAAATTAGTCGGTGTGAAACGAGTCACGCATGAGACTTGCAGTTACGTACGGTAAAAATGTCTCCAAATTCATGTATGATGTTTCATATTTCCCATCACCATCTGTTTTTACTTTCCTTTAGGATTGGCATAAGATAATTATGACTTGGCAACACGTTGACATGTCGTGTGACCTTCGACAAATGCACATCTGGCATATGCCATCAGTGTGGCCATACAGTAGGGCGTGTACAAGGCCAATAGGTGCACCATAAGGCTATTTATTATATTCCATAATACTATTATGCTCTTGAGCTCACATTAGCATTCGAATGAATGGTCGTGTGGCAGGTGTGCCGAGTAGCGGCACACCGCCCGCCTCGAATAAGACAATGAGACACTTTGACAAGAAACAGCGCCGATTGCCAGCAATTGTCCTCGCAGAAAAAGTTGACAGTGTTCAATAACCGTGTGTGTGTGCGTGTGTGTGTGTGTTAGATGGACTCCCCATGGAGCAAATAGCTTTAAGCAACACAAGCGTCTGATCAATACATCAATATTCAGCTTAGAAGGTCTGACGACATACACTTTCTCACACACACACACACGCTCGCGCACGCCTGGAAACGCTCGCACGCACACACACCCCCCCACACACACACACACACACACACACACACACACGCACACACACACACGCTTCGGGCTCGCCAGAGTGTAACCCCGAGCAAATCGATTCCACGCCACATGATCGTGACGCCACGCGCCGCCGTCATCGGCGCTGTGTCTTCGACTCGCACGCGCACGCACACACACGCAGAGTTCTAAAAGACTTGAGTCCACAAAGACAGCTTTGATGAACATCTTGTCCGTTCTTTAGCAGAGACAAATCCGCCAGCGCGTGCGTCCGGACGCTCATGCGCTTGCATCTCCCGACCACGCGCCTGCGGCTAGAGCATATTGGATGGATGTCATCTTATGGTGGCATCTGTATTGTGTTTATTGTTATTCTAATAAGAGGCTGAAACAAGGGTATGGAAACCGCAGGAGATAAAGCGTGTGTCTTGGTGATAATCCCACTGTCCACGCTCCACAAACACCCGATTGGTCACAGTTCGAGGTCTGGCCCGTCAGATAGCAGCAGGCTGCGGACGTACGCGTGGAGTTGCGGGATTATTTGAAAGGCGGCAAGCCGGCTAACCTGACATCTGGGACTCTTCCAGTCGAGAATTCGTTGCACGTCTGTTTGTTTAGATGATCGTACGTACGGGGCGATGGCAAATCCGTTGTCAGAAGGAAAACGTACAGTCGCAGCAAAATTCTGGGTGAGACTCGCATTTCACCACGTTTGCGTCTCGTGTGTGAGAACTGGCGAAATCCACTGGGACTGGCGACACGGGCCTCAAAACTGGGACTGTCCCGGTTCAATCGAAAAGCTTGTTTTTAACAAAGCACCAATAATGTTTGGCACAAAATTTTCTTTTCTCAACACATGCTCTCTCTCTCGCTCTCTCTCCCCGAGGGAAAGTCGCACAGAACATCCCGTACACAAGAACATTCAGTGAAGTATGCATAATTCGATTGCATATCGAGATGATGCGATTCAATTACAGTGGGGCATTTATGGCAATCACTCTTGCGGTCTTCATTCATATCTGTGACACCGGTCGACCAGTTTTGGAACCACTTAGCCTCTAATGAGCCAAATGAAAATGAAAATGGAAATGGTCGGGGGGGGGGGGGGCCCAGAGAGCATCAAAACAGACTATGGAGGGTTCAAAAGTTAAATGGGTTCTCTGTTTACATTGCTCAAATTAACTGACTTGTGCATCAGTGAAAAACGCATGCGAGACACATTGCAGGGGCTTTCTGCACTCCACTTACTGTCTGGGCAATAGAATGTGCGCGTATTTCTTCCAATAGCGGCCTCCGCCAAACGGGTATCCCGTTTTTACGTGTAAGTATGACAAAATAAAGTGAATGACAGGAAATATTCGAGAATACCGCAAATTCTAAAATAAAACCGTGTGCGGAGCATTGAAGTGATCCTTTCTCACACCATCACTTACTTGTCTTTTCCTCTGCATGCACAGACCGCTGGTCCCATCCTCCTCCGCTGCAGCTCGGCGACGGGAGCCGAGAGGTGCAGAGAGGAGAGGAGCGAAGTTCATCCTTCCGTTTTGCCGAGCATAATTTGCAGCCGGCTAAAAATGTGCGTCTGTAGCTCCACGCGGCTGACACCATTCCTGCCTGCAAAAGAAATGACAAGGATGGTGAAGTAGCATCGGTGCCGGAGTAGGAGAGCATTTCCTCCAATACGACGAGAGAAGTAGAATATCGGCACGATGCAGAAACAGGTAGCGGCACATCCCGAGAGTAAAGCAAGGTATAAATGGAACCCTTTGATGTGAAAAGGGCATGAGCGAATGCAAACGTATTGCACAGTTTCATGGATCAACTGAAAGATAATTATTGCTTGTGCGGCATATGTTTGGAAAATACTTCCTCTTACAGAAGAAAACAAAACAAAACAAGAAAACCTTAAAAATGGCATGAGCTAATATCGGAGCAATAAGAGAAGCATAGCATGCAACCTGAGGACTAATCCGCTGATTCCCAAAAGGGGAGAGGGTGACTGGAAGGGCTGAAAAGTAATGAAAATAATTCTTTCAAGGTTTAACCTTTTTACAGGGTTTAACCTTTAAGAGGTCACCAGACACAAGCACTATCCCCCGGAGAGCTGCTGGATGTTTTATTTACGGTTTGAGATGAAGACTCATCCAGCTATCTCGCCGCCTTCTCTTGCGTTCAGCCTTGACCGGTTCTACCCGCGTCCCTCAATAACGTCCCGATATGCACAAATGGATCAATGAAGTCTGAAGCCAAGGCTCATGAAGATTTGCTTTCGCTCGGTGGAGGCGACGATGCTTCTTGAACTCCAAAACCATGCCGTGCCCTTTCACTTGAAAAGTTTGATCCAAAAGCTCTCCTTGATTCTGTCGATTCTGACGGACGGGTCAGCCAGCAAAGAAAACTACGGTGCGGCTTTTCCAAACGTCGTGATGTTCCGAATTACAATCATGTTCATCAGACGTCCGATACTTTGACCCACAACTTTTGGTGTGCTTTTTTCGGAAACCTCAGTCGTGTCCGGGCCTTTACAGAATATTTCATCCTCAACAAATCAATCAATCCCTCATTGATTGTATATTGCGCCTTTTATACTTACAGGGCTTCAAACCACTCTAACATACCTTCATGAATAAGACGGTGCCAACTTGGCATCTGTGTCAAAATGGACACCTGGTGAAAATGTACCGATACCACTCGACCAGCTTGACCAAAACCTTAAGGGGAGGAGCCTTGTCAGCCGTGTCGAGACACTTTCAGGTAAACTGGGCTAACGACGCTTTGAGCCAACTGCAAATGAAGCTCCGCTTGCTGATCAGCTCTGGGCGAGCCGGCGGCGCTTCTGTCGCAAAGCAGAAAAGGATGCGGCTGCCCCATGCATGAGCTGCTCGGTGTACTGCTGGAAGGCGGGGGCAGAGCATTTTCGCATGTCCGTATTTAATTCTATTCTCTAAAACTTTGATCGCCGCTGTCCGGAAACCCAATTGAAATGGTTTGTGCTCATTGCCGCTCTTCTTAAAATCATGGTTCAAAACAATCTTCTCTACAATTTTCCTCAAAAAGGCAGATTGGATCCCGGTCTGTAATTTGCCAGCCCATTACCGTATTTTTTTTTTTGTTGTTGTTTTTTCAGAAGCGGCCTTACAAAAGGCTTGTCTTGAAAGCGCGTGGATGTCGGAGAAGAACAATTTCAAATGTCTAGAACAACCTTAACCCAAAAGTCACAAAAATAGTTTTTTAAAATGGTGATTGCATCTAAAAGGCTTGGGGCTGGCCTCAACTGGGAAATCAAGCTTCTCCAGCATCAGCAAGAAGCAAACTGGCCAGTGTTTCCTCATAAAAATAAAGGTGGAACTGCATTAAAACGATCATGTTGTGATGGACTAGAAGCTTATTGATTTCATTTTGGTCCTGAAGGGAGCTGTAAATTCCTCACATCTTTTGGGCGCGGGTGGGCGCATTTGTCATTACTTTCATGTAATTGCATTTGTCGTATTTAAATATTTCAAGATCAGTTTCAAGCTTGGTGGAGATAGTGGGGTGCAAGCAAACGGCTGCTCCCCGGAAGTTCTTGTGTGAAACAATGAGACCGTCAGTTAGGTAACAAGAGTGGGGACAGCAGCTCGATGCCTCGATGAGAGGTCGCCGATAATCGGCTGCGGTGGAGGCAGGCTGGGCGCGGCCAAATACAAGCACGCGGTATTGACGAGGCGCCGGTCGCCTTCAATCAGCTTATATCTACTGGCGGGGAAATCAGCCGCACTCCACGCGGGCCCACAATGATCCCTAATGGAGACGTCAAACCGGAGAAACTGAGCTCAGCGGAACGTGTGCTAAAGGGAATATTACGAGACAAAACTTTAATCGGTGCAAAATATCAACATGATCTTGAGTATACATGTAAAAATCAATTCAAGGTCCCACAACAGGTCAAACTGTTTCTGTGACATATTTCAACCCCCGGTGTTACAAGATACCAGCACATCATTTCCAGACTCATTTCTCGTTGGATCGCGGGCTTCCACTTTTCTAGTTCCACGTGTTGAACCTCTTCTCACTGAAGCAACACACAGACCGCCCGGAACATGCACAGAGAGTAAAAGCCAGCCACACAGCACAGTAGTTGGGTCAGATTTGGGTCACAAGTAAATTGGCCGAGGGCGGCAGGCCTCACAGCTCCTCGTTTCGAGAAACAAATGAATTAACAGGCCATGCGGCGCAGTCAAGGCAACGCATTACTGATGTGGCTGAAATCGCCTGGCAAAAAAGGTGGCCGAGTCTTGCGCCAATTGCCCTTCCCAGCTGCGTGAATCAGAAGCAACACACTTCAAAAATCCATGATCATCTTTTTTTTTTCTGTTGCCTCAGCAGAAATCCTTCATCTTATTTCAAAAAATAAACAAAAATAAACCAGCGCCGCATCTATTCCGCAGACCGGAAAAACACCCATTGATAGTACTGTATTTAAAGAGTACTTTATACATGCAGTACATTATGTGTGCACTGTGCATGGAAGCAGCTTGATTAAATGACGCCCGGTATACGCAAAAATGAATAGCGACTGAAAAATAAAGTTTAGAGAAATGATGAGGTCAAATATGGGAATATAAAAAAAGTAGTGTTGACTTTATTCCATTTTACTTCATCAAGGGGTTGAGTGAAATCATCTCGATCCAGAAACATTTGTTTACGTTGACATCTTTTTAAATTCTGTTTTAGATTCTGTTGTGTGGAGCCACTTGATCAAATAAAATGGAGTACTGTATATTCAACACGCTGTTTTTTCAGTGTACTGTAAATAATATCTCACCAAAACTGCAAAAAAAAAAAAAAAAAAAAGTACACAAGAGCGGGAGACAGTGAATGGAGTCAGGCTACCCATGTTGTAGTGTCAAAAGGATTACTTTTCAGCACAGATCAACAGGATACAATACGCTCGTTCATTTTGAAAAATGATATTTCCACAAAGGTATTTGCGCTTTAATCAAGGGAATTGTTGTCATAATTGATTACATCGCAAAAATGTGTTCAAAATTTGGAGAAAATATGAACAATATATTTCCCAAAAATGAAAACACCAAATATCTAGTTTCTGATTTTAAAAAAACAAAACCACAGGAAGCCGCTTTGGCCGCTCAGTGCGGCGCCAGTGCTGACTCATGAAGAGAAGAGAAACTCCCCGAGCAGCCGCTGCCATTCGCCACAGTTCAGGCGCTGATGGGGGGAACAGTTGGCAGCTCGGGGGCCTCGGGCCAACCCGGGCCATATGGCAGACGCTGTAGCGCGGCTGTGTCAGACTCGGGCATGTTTTAACGACCAATTAGGCTCATTAGGACTTGATTAGAGATGGGCAAGCCTGAGGGAGCCATGCAAGGAGGATGGCGGGGAATACCAATCTCGAACCAGTTGCGTTTTCTCAATGATACATGACAAACGGGTGTTTCCTTTCAAACGCCCATTTAAATTCATTATAAAATTCGACAACACCCATTGAAGCGGAAGCGGAAGTCCAACTTCCATTTATTCCTACTTAACGGAAATGTTTTCAAGGTAAAACTAGTGTTTCCGGAGGGAAAAATGTGCAGTGAATTCATCTGCTCCAGGCTCAAATGTCCAAATCATAAAACCTTCAGTAACAGTAAAGGCAAGGTTAAAATGCTTCAATTGTTTCAAGATAAGTTTTCAAAAGAAAGAAAAATGAAACCTGGAACCTATTTCGTGTGAAAACCTGAAATTAATCTAAAACTCATCTCATCAAACATCTGTGCATATTTTGTCCCAAGCCGAGTGTTCATCGTGGTTTATTTTTATGTCTTTATGCCATCATTACTGACATAGCAAAACAAATGATTTAATCTCTCAGAGGGGGTTAGATTGAAAAGATGCACAAGTTGCTAACTGCCAATCATTATGCTTCGGAGGGTACGTACATCTGCGGGTGTGTGTGTGTGTGTGTGTGTGTGTGTGTGTGTGTGTGTGTGTGTGTGTGTGTGTGTGTGTGTGTGTGTGTGTGTGAGCGATGTGCAGAGGATTAGAGCTCTAATGATAATTCTACATATGGTGGCTGGATAAACCTGCCTTTGCGTTCGGATCATAAATCCAATCTGAGGACGATAATCCTTTTGCCAGATGAGGAAATAATGCCAAATATTATGCAGGGGGAAAAAAAATGTTTGCAGTGGGGCATGCACCAGCATGTTTACCACAAATAAACAAGTTTCACATATTTCTACACCTATCCTTTTCAGAAATATATATATATATATATATATATATATATATATATATATATATATACACACACACACACACACACACACACACACACACACATACACACACAGTATATATATGCACTGTGCTATTTGCTTTAACGGAATATATCATGGAGAGTCTAGTGATATTTCCGTATTGGAGCCGTCTCCATATTATGCATCTTCCTTTCTGTTGTTATTAGTGTGTGAAGTCACCCAGCACTAATCCGACAGTGTTGTTATTGAGCTCAGGGCCATGGAAATGGACAGTGTGTAAAACATGCAGAGTGCATCTAAGCCAGATTAGCGGTGAAACACCCCCACAAACATTGCGGCCATATTCAAATTCATATTCGCATCTGTGTCATGCTCAATAGGCTGCTTTCTGTTCGGTTGTGGCGCAAGCAAAACATACAGCTAGGCGCAGGACAAAAGGGAGACGGGATGAGCCGGCCGGGGTGGCGTGTTCAAGAAAAACAGTTGTCTGAAAGTACATAAAAAATTTTTTAAAAAACCGCAAGAAGAAGAGGCACAAAATAAGTGAGATGGAAAAAATACATTTGAGTCAAGCCACTTGTAGGCGCTCATCGAAAATTACCGACCAAGAGAGGGAGGTAGGGGGGAGGGAGGGGGGAAGTAGATCCAGTGTTTGACATTTCACCTTGCTCAGTTGATAAGGGGTGTCACCCTCAGGTCCTCAGGGCTTTGACTGCTGTCTGAAGCCATCAGCCCTCCCCAGCGCAGGAAACTATTGATCAACGACACTGTGCTGCTTTAACCGTGTGTGTGCGTGTGTGTGTGCGCGCACGGGTAGGTAGGAAATCGTTGGTGTCTGGATCTGTGTCTATTTGCAGGGTTGGGCAAGCTTGTAAAATATAGTGAGCTCAATTACAAGCTATTGGACATTCAATGTAGGTCCCCATGAAAGCTGGGGGGAGAGAAAAGTCGCAAAAGTATAAGCTACTTTGGTTGGGGAGAGCCTTTTACATTTTCATATTTTGTAAAGGTGACATTGGCTTTGTATGAATAGTGAATTCTAAAATCTTTGGATCATCTTTGGCCAATTCTTCTGATCACAGTGTCATCAATGTCATGGTAGCACATTACTATGATCAACGGTTAAGTTAGTTGTAAATAAGTAATTCACCTTTCCTGATTTAACTTTTTTTTTTTTAAATACATCAAATATTGAAGTGGTTTTTTTTTTAAATTGATTGCAAAAATGTGGTCGTTCTCTCATTCTTCTTTCTGACTTCAGTTCCATCCGCACTGCAGGGCGTCATGCCCAATTTAGATTTTTTGCTCAATCTGATCTTTTGATGTCATGGTTCACATTCCAAAACTAAACTGAAGGTGAACACAATGCGCCGCTGATGTACATGCGCACAAAACACGGTATTAAGTGTCGCGTACCAAAAAAGCAACGTCACGTGGCAACGGGTTTACGGAAGTAAATATGGTCCTGCATGCAAGGTCTCAATTTGTCATCTCATGTTACCAGATTCGGGAGGTGGGAGGAGGTAGAAATATTTTGGGCCTAATATTACCGTATCTGATCGGCACTGAGGACATTTAGTAGTTCACAAACAGCAATGCAGAGGGGAAATAAACGAGGCGCCTGCGGAGGCATTGGAAATTCCTCCAGAGCAGGATGGATGCGCATGCGTCGTGCGGCTCGCGGACAAAGGCGGAGGCTGAGTAAAATGTGGCCAAGCGCAGATTCATGTTAAAAATGACACAATTAGTTCAACTCTGAAGTGGCTGTTAGTCACGCGTGGCTTCCCTCCTTCGACTCACATGAGGTGATCAGACAGGCAAATCCTCGCAGGGCCTGCACGTGTGCGGTCAAATGAAACGCACGCAGACATTCACGCCAACGCGTACACGCATGACAAAGGCATGAACGCACCTCATGAAACAACAGCGGAACGGTACTTCTTTTGCATCCTGCTCCTGCGGAGAAACTAAAAGCTTCACACTCTAATTGAGGGCTGTCAAACGCAGGTCGTGGAGGGCCGCCGGCCTGCATGTTTTCCAAATCTCTGTGTTGCAACACACCTGATTCAAATGAGCAGCTTCAATGTCAGCTGATGATCTGATCATTTGAATCAGCTGTGTTGCAACAAGGGAAGCTTGGAAAACATGCAGGACAGCGGCCCTCCACGACCTAATTTATGATATGGGTGGAGGGGGAAAAAAAAACCCAAAAACATCCCACGAAAATGAGTGAAGAACGTCAGTAAATCACTGCAGTTGTGAGGAAAACGTGCTCTAATTCCACAGACTCCCGCACTGAAAAATGGATCTTTATTTTCGGGGCACTGCACTTTGAAACAAAAGGGAAAAGAAAGTTAATATGCAGGAAATGAGACAAATGAAAAGTACAGTACACAGCAGCACTTTGAGTTTGCACTTTCAAAGCCGGCAGAAACGAGCGTTTGAATTTAGGGCCCCCTCAAGAGATGGCAGGGAAAGGCAGGGCCCGATTTTATTAATTTCATCCGTGGTTATGTTTCTCCTGAATAAAACATGAATACTCCCAGGAATAAGGGAATAACAGAGAGCCCGAGGAAGACGGCGACTTCTCTTTTAATTAGCAAGCAACGTGAGGCTCTCCAAACAGCCTGGCGAGCGAGCTTTGTCTTGCCCTTCCTCTGTCAATCAACGCAATCTTTCCCCGTCTCGAAGCGACTCGAAATCTTGCAACTTACACTCCCTAAAAGGTGCTCAAGAGAATGGGGAATGCCCTTTTTTTGAGTTGTACGCAATGATTCTGGCCAGATTCTATTCGCTGAAAAGGCAAAGCTTGGTACTGGCTGACTTCATTGCGTGTGATTAATTTTTTAATGTACTACATTACTCTCAAATTATCCCCACTGACACAGCCTCTGCAGAAGCATGCAAGCCGGAGGCATGCATCATAAAGTAGCCTCACCTGTATCCTGAAGAAGAAATCAGGGACTAATAAAGAATACATGAAATGCTTTCAAGTTTCAGGTATAGATAAATATATCTATAAATCGACATAGATATAGATACAGTGTCTTTAAATATATATATATATATATATCTACTATACAGACACATACATAGAGTATGTAGTCTCCACTTCCTTGCCCCCGGGTACAGCCAGTCTGAGATCACATTGGCAGGTTCACGTGCAAAGCTCCCCAACAGAGACGAGCAGAAACGTACAGACACTTGCAGCTGCAGGTAGAAACGCAGAGTTTGCTTCCAAAAGCGGGAGACGTGCCCGTTTGAAGCCGCGTGACAAAGTGATTGCTGGCATAAAAGTGAAATGCATGTTTTCCATGTCATTAGCTTCGCTCAACCGTTTTAGACAACTCACCTCGAACATGTAAACATGTATTTACGGCGTTGGTGTGTGTGTGTGTGTTTTGTTGGCAGACTCTACAATTGTTGTTGAGTGCCATTTTTAAATGTCCTCATTTAATGGCTTTCACTGCAGAGGAGGGAGGCATCAAATAGGGCTGAGGCCTTCATTTGTGCAGAGAAATATCAGGGTATCATAGGTTTGGGTGCCCCCTCACCCCCGCACACACACACATGTAAACAACAACACTTGCTTTAAATGATACATCACAGTTGTCAAGTTAAACTGGCGTTTGACAACAATAAATATAAAGAGGACTTTAATGTTGACAAATGCAGAGAAGCCAAAGCAGACTGAGCTTGTACGGATTCTAAACGTGTCACGAGAATTGTTTTATCGCAAGAGGCAACTAACTGTTGCACAACATCTATGAAAGGGTCAGCAAAATTAAGGTTTTGAAGATTTTGAAGTTTGTCCTTCGAAGGGAATTTTTTTTGTTGGTTTAAAATAATAAAAAAAAAAAAAGACGCGGCGCGCGCCGAGGTGTGCCTAAAGATAGGGAAGAAGAGGAGGGAAAATGGAGGGGAGTGCGGGCGCAACGAGGGGTGAGACAGTCCCACCAAGAGCGAAGGGCCTCTGTAATGATGGAGAGGGATTACCACAGAAGTCAGTGGACTGCGGAAGAGGGAATGGGAAGAAAAGTGAAGGCCGAACGTACTATAGGAAGCTCAGGAAGATGAGGAAGTGGCACAAGCCGATGCCCGTTGTTGGAAAGTTTTGCTCAATTTGAGAAGTGAAGTGATTCAGTCAGCGACAAAGCACAACATTTGAATCCACACGATGCCCACTGGATCTTGAAAGCAACATTGAACGTCATGACACCACAAGACCAAAACGGATCACAACTATTTCTCGTATATCGTCGCCGTCCGGTGAAAACGTGACTTGAAGATTTCTCTTGATGTCTGAAAAAAGTGTTTTTTTCTCCATTTCCGTTTTGAAAGTGAAAATGAAGTTCATTAATACGCTAAAAATCATCACGATAACATCAGCTGAGGAGCCTTCAGCAACATTTAAATTGAGTGTCAATGAAAATGTAAGATTTGTTTTTTCCAGATGACTAAAACATCAAGTCCTGCATTTTTAGGATTATTTAAGGATGTCACGATCATATTTATGTTAAGTCGAGGAAATAATCATTGAATAACAGTTGTATTTCTTCATCTGTAGTTTGCTGGATTATTTCAAACTCAGCAGCACACAGACAGAAATGATCTCAAATGTGAAAGGACACATTTACAGAAATGGAATCTGTATGTTTGACCATTTTAATTAACAAGAGATGAGCAAATAAATTGAAATGTTTATCGACACGTCTACGCTCAACAGAGAAGCTGCCTGCTTTAAGGAGCATCCAAATAAAATGTCGACTGCGGGGCTGTGCATCATCTCTGCTCAGTTGCACGGTCTACCTATGCCTCCTATTGGTCTGATGGCTACAGTCCACAACAATCTCAGTGGAGGGATAGCGGTGTGTGTGTGTGGGGTGGGGGTGGGGGGAGGGTTG
>CAAKHF010003448.1:1224-12144 GCA_901007745.1 Hippocampus kuda
AAGCCCCCCCCCCCCCCCGCACCCGCTCCCACTCAACTATCTTCACTCGCACCCT
The DNA here is from genome assembly GCA_901007745.1 of Hippocampus kuda. NCBI lineage: Eukaryota > Metazoa > Chordata > Actinopteri > Syngnathiformes > Syngnathidae > Hippocampus > Hippocampus kuda. The sequence goes on from CAAKHF010003448.1 coordinate 1,280, forward strand.
CTCCGAACATGCAAATAAACACAGTGGCGACCCAATAAAGTGGACTCCCCAGCGAGACAAAACTAGATCTCTCTCTCAATTCGCTGTTGTGGTTCCAGCACAAATCACTTCTGCTTCTAAAATCATCAGTGGACCTTTCTTTCCACATAGCCCCCCCCCTCCTTTCACTAATATTTCCCTCCCTGCCTCCGAGCTACTCGTCGAGTAGTAACAAAGAGCTTGTACAACTTAAGGTCTCTAGATTTTTCCAAACACGAACATGGCAAGTCTCCCCATTGCTCAAGTTTCAAAGTAGGGTACCTGTGAAAAAGTAAACGCTCAGGGTGACAAAAAGCAAGAGGAAATATGATGGTACCGACAGTGGAACATGTGTGATTCAGGTTTGGAACAACCCAAACAACAAAACTCACCAAGACTCCAGTAACGCCCAGAGGAAACTCTGAAGGGAGAAAAGGCCAAAGAAAATTGGAATGTGGGCCCGCTTGCTGGTCCACGCTGTCGGCCACGGCCCGGCCCCTGTCTCCACACCCCTGGAGCCGAGAGGGACGGCGGGGTGGGGGACCTGGTGATATCAGAGGAGGGAGGCGAGATCTGGGACACGCCGCCAACACTTGGCTGTCACTTGACGTGCTAAATCCAAGAAAACGAATCGCAGTCCGGATCGAAATCCTCAATCCGCTCTCACGTATCGCCGCTTCAAAGTGTATCTTCCGGTCATATTTGGGGGCTTAATCCCAATTGTTAGTCCGCTCGGGCGCGTCGGCCGACCACTCTAGACCGCCATGTTGTGTGTCTGTGTATGAGGAAGAATGGGAAGCGAGCGGCGTTCTCCCAAACCAGGCCCTCTGCTGTCCAACCGTCTCTCCTCTCCAGAGCTGCTCTGTACACTGCAGCGACATCCGCTGGCTCTTGGAAGTATTGTGGCACATCTGCCGAGCGGAGGGCCTGGGGGCCTTTCTACGGGTTCATCTGCGTCCACGAAGCCGGGGCAGGAAATCGACACATTTCGGGCGGTGAACCTGAATTTGAACTCCGTAATTCAGGGATGGGCAACTGACGGCACCCGTAATGGACCCTTAACGAATTACAAAAATAATGATTACAAAAAAATATATATTTTTTCTTTTTACAGACATAAAAGTGCTCTTAAAAATGTGGATAAACACTCAATATATGGTTCCCATGAAAAACTGGAGCTCAACAAAGTATGAAAAGGTATTGAAGGAAAAAAAATCCTTGAATATGCAAACTCGCAGATGTGGAACTGCAAATATGCATTGGCTGTAGTTTTAAGTTGTAATATTACCATTCCATTCTAGATGGCAGACAGAGGCCAGTTGCACTCCCATTGGGTCTTACGTTGGTCCATAACACGAGTAGGGCTGACAATTCTTTTGCTCATCTGGAATTCTATGCAGGACAAACACATCGTCTCAATAAAATTACTTATGTATGTAATATGTCTTATGTGAGTTTTTTGTGAGAGGAAAAAAATGACAAAACGAGTTCTTGCACTTAATGTTTTGCTGTTCAGCAATTTTGTGATGGCCTTGAATGGTCATTTTTATTCAAGAGTTCCTCGTAATCGAGAAACAAATGTATACTGTTGGGTTAGGATAGTGGATCTTTTATACATGCATTGAGACATTTTTTTTCAGAAAAATGCAATATATTAAAAGCACGTATTTTGCACATATGCATGTATTTTGTCCCCATCTAAAATAGCATTTCTGTTATATGTCTGGTGAGGTCAAGTGGCTGCAAAGTATGTTGCTTCCTCTAATAGTGAATACACAAAGATTCTGACAGTTTGTCACATCACACCCATTTTATTTTTCGCATCTCATTATAAATAAAGAGGCAATATAACTTAATAGTTGAGATAATACATAATCTAAAATGTTAAAGGACATTTACGACTGCTGTGCACACTCGTGACATTCAAGTAGGAATGACTGTAAGAAATGCCTAAAATACTTCATGCAAAAAACAAAACAAAAAACCCAATAACAACAATAAGACTTTTGGGATACTGCAGTTGTGCGTTTCAAGATCTAATCAGCGACAACGGTGTTAAGTGTGAGCAGGTCCAGTGGAGAGAGGAGGTCCACAGGAAGCAAATGAATAAGCCCGTATCTGTCTGTGCAGCTGACAGAGCTGCAAATGATTGAATGATTAAGCAGCCAGGTTAGCGATGACAGCTCGGGTGAACTCGTCGCTCGTGGCGTAACCACCAAGGTCTCCAGTGCGCACCTGTTGCAAACATAAGGACAGTGCGTTACTGTATGTAAGCACAGCTGCAGCGGCACATGTCTACATGCGGTATGAAGGCCAGCATGCTCGAGAGCATTTAAAAACAACGCCGCACAACACAGTAAAAGTTACTTGTGTCAAATGCTATTCAGTTTAGTCTTACGCTCTCTCTCATATTCCTACAGCGTTCCCACCCAAAACACAAATTCACAAGAGGCAACTGGACATAGGTGTCCTCCTGATATAAACCCACCAGTCTATGTACAACAGCACAAACCAGTGTGATCACGTACAAGAGTTATCCATTCATTAACCGGAACGCTTCGCCATACTTATGGTAGCACAGATAACAGCATTTATATTGGTTCTCATTCAACTCCATGTACTGTATATCAAATGTTGCATCATGTGAGTTTATTTACAGTTTAGCAGTACAATTGCTTGTCCTAAAAACCCAACACTACCAGGATCCAGCAAAAATATTTATTCCAGAACCAACTTATCTGAATTTACAATTCTTAACGGAATCTTATTTGCATACACGTAACTTTTAAAAAATGGTCTTAACAACATGCCCTGGAAAATAAAATTGGTTCCATTCACCTAGGTGCCAAAAATATGCCGTTTTCAGCAGACAACAAACAATACAGCTCACATACGAGTCTATTCGCCAATAGTGGAGATGGTCTGCTCTGGTCCATTGGTGATTTTAATGCTTAACAAGCACATATAACAACAACAAGCGCATACCAATTCAAAAGGGTGTGTCTGTAGTTGTCTTTATTTGCTTTACCAAATTGTATTGGTTACACTTTTTAATGAATTACGGTAATAAACATGAATATTCTCAAACAGTATTGAACACCCCCCCCCCCCACTGCCCTCCTCCCCAAAAAAAAAACAACTCCCAGTCGTGCAAAGTAAGACCTACAAAATAATCCAAAATTGAGGAGGTTTAACAAACAGTTTCATTACGTAGAAAAACGTCACACCGCATTGGTGGTTGCCTTGCTGTGAACTTAAACAGATTTCAATAATTTGATAAGTCACACAACATTCAGTGTTCGCGTAGAGTGGCGGTCCAGCTTTTAATTGTTGAAATGACACTCTGTTCGTGTATACATTGTTAAGCAGCAGCTCCATGATCATTGTCAGATTCTCGTAACACATTAATAGGATGAGTAAATCTTGCCAACCGTCATGTGGTCAAGGAGACAAGCACCAAATAACATTTCGTGACAAATCAATGACCACATCATGGGTAAGTGTACGTAAATGGAAGAACACATCTAAATAGATCGGTATCGCAGGTTTTCCAAAACAGCACGCACAAAGTCTCCCGTGGTACAGTAACCGCCAAGGTCTCGCGTCCGCACCTGGGACATGCAAAGACACACACATACACACGGTTAAATTTAAATGTTGGGTTCCTGAAGTTACCAGTGCTGATTAGCTTTGTGAAGCTCTACTCGCCTCAGTTAGGGGCAACTACAATTCCATTTCAAAAGTATTACTGTAGGAAACTATGAATGGAACTGAGCCAAGAACAACAAATAGTACCCGGTGCTTCCTACTTTAGCCAATGGAAAAGCGTCATTAGCAAGCAAAGCCAAGTTGGTTCCATGCAGTTGTAAAGTAGCATTGGACAACAGGATGGCAAACTTCACTTTCAGCTGAGGATCACATTTAAACAGTTGCCATTCCATGCCTCGGATGAACAAGCGTGTCAAAATACAAACACCTTCTGCCAACTCCTTAAGAAAGCGACAAGAGCTGAAAGTCCGAGCATTTTCAAGACGCCATCTGGCAAGCAGACAGTGAGCCGAGACTGAATGTTAGACATGTTGTGGCACATGCCAGTCTGAGTCATTTCAAGAAGAGAAAGAGACCGAGTACAAAAGAAAAGCAAGAAGATCTCCAATATTTTCCCAGTTACTAGAAATTTGTGACTAAGTAAGTGCTAATGCTGACAGCAGGAATGTGGAGCACAAGCCACATAAACACCAAGCACTGGTTTCAGCTTGTTTCGGCAGGTTTTATATTTTCACATCCGGCTTTAATGGTTTTAGTGACATCTGTTGTATTAATAGGCGTTAATACATTGAGAGGCTGAATGGAGCAGTAGGCACGCATGAGACAGAAAGTAGTTTGTGCACACTCACCTTCCCTTGTTTGATGACCCTTTTGACAGCATCTGACACCATTTGGGAGTGATAATCCAGACTGCAACGCAAAACAGATAACAATGACAGGATTGGCGATACATGTGCAGTGTTTCACACGGAATGGACACAGACTTGAGACAGCTCTCCCAATCTGTGTGAATCAGACCCAGATCATCAAGCAAATTTGATTATTTCATGAGGACAACCTCGGCAAAACGTAGTTTCTAAAAAGGACAGTTTGGGAAAAGATTAGTTCAATTTCACTGGCAACACCCATTCCTGGTTACTGCCAAAATTGTTTAATGGAGCAAATTACTTCAGAAGTATTGGTTAGAAAAAGTGCAACATGACACAAGAGTTGAAAGAAATGTTGTCTCATGATTAAAATCATACATCCATCCATCCATCCATTTTCTGATCCCCTTTATCCTCAAAAGGGTCGCGGGGCGAGCTGGAGCCTATCCCAGCTGTCGTCGGGCAGTTGGCGGGGACACCCTGAACCGGTTGCCAGCCAATCGCAGGGCACAGAGACGAACAACCATCCACGCTCATACTCACACCGAGGGACAATTTTGGAGTGTTCAATCAGCCTGCCATGCATGTTTTTGGAATGTGGGAAGAAACCGGAATACCTGGAGAAAACCCAGGCAGGCACGGGGAGAACATGCAAACTCGACACTGGAAGGCCGGAGCCCCGGGATCGAACCCAGTACCTCTGCACTGTGAGGTTGACGCGCTAACCACTGGACCACCTGATTAAAACTAGTTTGATGATATGTAACATTTAAGTTTGACAAAGATTCCCAAAGAAGGGAAGGGGGCAAATACTTCTTCACAGCACTGTATATTTGTGCCCAACAATCACGTGTTATTGGAATATGCTGCCATGAAGTGAATTCTAAACTCACTAAGTCAGAAGTTGGCTTACTTGAGGTGCCGGAGCATGTTTGCGGAACTCAGCAGCATGGCTGTGGGGTTGGCAATGTTCCTGCCTACTGCTTGTGCAAAGGGATGGCGGGCACCCTGAAAAGAGAACAAAAAAATGATAGGAAAGACATTTATTTTGGGTACCCATTGCAAAACATGTCAGTCGCGGCTAATTGCTCAAAACATACGACAAGGGACCAGTGAGTGACCGACTGAAATCAGCAACAAAATTTGAAGCCAAGAGGAGAAATGGGAAGTAGAAAGATACCGTCTCAAAAACTGCATATTCTGCACTGTAGCTTTCGCCGGGAACAACGCCGGCCCCTCCTACCAGTCCTGCTGCCAAGTTGTCAATAATGTTTCCATACAAGTTGGGCATGACCAGCACATCAAACTGGTAAGGGTTCTGAACCAACTGCAGCAGGGGAAAAAAAAGCAACAGCAAAACGTAGCCGAATTAAACAAAGGGAATGAACAAACCAGAAATGTAGAAATATCCAGCATTTGGGAATTACAACCACTCATGGGGACACCCATGAAAACACATTCAAACTATGAATAAATTGGGGAGGATGAAAATGTATATTTACCTGCATGCAACAGTTATCGATGATTATATTCTCATATTTGATTTTTGGGTAGAGCTGTGCCACTTCCGCACAGCTCTGCAGAAAAAGGCCATCGCCTAATTTCCTGTGATTGGACAAAGTGATGAGGGCAAGGATTGTTATGACACAAATAATATCATTCAACCGATGAGTATATGAAGATACGCTTCCATATATGCACAGCGGAAAGGTATTCAATCTGCTTTTCTCACATGATATTAGCTTTGTGAACAGCCGTGACCTTGTTTCGCCCCTTCTTGGTGGCATAATCAAAGGCAAACTTGGCGATGCGCCTTGACTTCTCTCTGGTGATGATTTTCAGACACTCGATCACACCAGTCACACTCTGGAAAAGCAAGAAAATTCCTTATCTCTAACAACTATAGATCTGAGGTCACCAGCATTTTGTAACCAGAGGGCTACTGCATTTCTTGAGCACTGATTCATGCGAAGGGCTACCAGTTTGTTACACACTTACACAAATTTGTGGAAATTATTCAACGGTAAATGATCCTCTCCTTGTGATTGCATCCACTAGCTTGTCTCCACTCCTGCTACGGTTTGGTCATCTAAAATGACTGATATGTGGTGCTTTATTTATTATTTTTTTTAGATGACCGGCTCACTAGTGAGCTACTTTTACACCAGCCTGCTGTTCAGAGGTCCCACGTTGGTGACCCCTAACCTTTAATGCAGTGCACTGAAGAAATAGCACCCCCTCAAAGCAACCCACAATGTTATTTTTCAACTGTAGCAAGTATTTTTCTGTCCGCTGTCCTTCTTCAACCTAAGGAATCATCAGGTTTACCTCATGCTCCAAGGAGCTGTACTCCCCCTCTGTCTGTTCTCGGATGATCACAAGGTCCAAATTGTTGTGGCGCGTGGTATAGCCCGGCAAGCTATTCACGTGAACCACATTGGCAAACAGGTCCAGTTTACGTCTGATGAAAGAGCATCGAGGTGTTTTTTTTTTGTTTTTTTTTTTTTTTAAAGAAAAACAACTTCATCAAAATATAAGAAGACAATGATATTGTCTCAGTTGTACCTCAATTTCATCTCATAAGAAGCCAACTCCCCTTTGAACTCCATGGGTGTGTGGATCTTTCCTGAATAATCAAAAACATGAAATAACTTTTTTTTCTTCCTTTATAACCTAATTTAACTTGAGACTAATCAATCGGTCAGGTGAAATACCTTTAATTGCTACTCTGTTGCTCTTCATAGAGTTCAACACTTGCTCAAGCTTCTCCTCGCTGGCCATGTTCTGTACTTCACTCAAATGAAACTCCTCAAATTCCACAGGGACATCGCCTGCCTGTGTTGGGGGCAAATAAGAGAAAAGCGCACAGCAAGGAGTACAGAATTTACATTCGGTTTTAAGAATGAAGTAAAACACAATACAGATATAGAATTAGTAGCTCTAAAATCTATTCATTTAATATAATTGGATGAAAGGACAACTTTATAGAAGCCCAACTTGTACAGGCCTGAAAGCAACCATAAGAGATCGGGCACCACAACAATGAAAAGAAAAAAAATATATAGTACACACACACACACACACACACACACACACACACACACACACACACACACACACACAAGATAAGAAAACCTTTATAGTCTCGCAATATATAATATTAGAATAAGACTATTTTGTTGTCATGAATGCATTTGATGACCTCTGAATTGAACCAAGCACAGTGAACAATGGAGTTAGTTGGGAGGAGGTGAAGGGATGTATATGTACGAGAACACATATGAATAAGTTCCCTGTCTATCGACAGGTGTCCGATTCATTTGGGTCATTAGAGAAAGTACTTTGAACACATCCTTGACAGCAGACATCAGCTCAGGTCCAACACCATCTCCTGGAACCATCGTGACCTTAAAGGTTGCATCTGCACGAGCAGGCGGCGCTTCGGAACCAGAGCGAACCGCAGATATGCTCAAGGGTCGACAGAAAAGCTGCTGCCACTGTGGGCCACTCAGACCCTGAAGACAGAAAAAAAAACACACCGAGGATTGGATGATATCATTCTAAATCCCAAGGATGGACCACAATAATTAGTTTTTTTCTATGTTAGATAATGTGGTAGGCACAATAATTAAATGACAGGCTCAATATAAATTTGTATCCAGAGTACGCCATGGCTTCCTGAGGGTACATCAGCTTTGTGATCAATTTGACTGGTGCACATTTCACATCTACCAAGACATTATTAGGCAAATAGGGATCAGTCACTGCACAGCTTTGTACATGGTATAAGGAAGGCCGATATCTCTCCTAGTTCCCTTTTTACTTTGGCGATTATTTTATTTAGAAGGACTCCTTCAATCAACGAAGGAGTAAGGAAGCCCCAACGACAGAGTTGCTTCAAGGAGGAGAGTAGTAACGGGGAAGTGTTAGCACAAATCCGTATGGGACACTAGCAATAAACTAGATTGATATCACTGCTGATATCACACAGATTGATAAACAAGCTGATATCACAAAAGACACGGTCAGTTGGATACTGTTGTGAAAAAAAAAATCAGCTTTTAAACATTTACGCACTCACCTTGATCAATGTTACCAACCCACTTCTCATGACAGCAGCCATAATCACAGAAACCAGTCTCTTCTTCGTGGCGTAGAGGCAGTTTTCCTGTGATGGCGCCACCAAGTGAAAAATGTGCGCAGTGACACGGCAAGGATGTACACTGCATTTTTTATGTTATTTTGTTAAATTGTTTCGGAGCGGTTTGCTAAGATAGACATACGAAAACCTTTATTCGTCTCGCAATGGAGAAATTCCCCCCCAAAAAGTTAATTTCCACCAGGAGTTTGGCGTAACACAAAACTAATCAAAAAGCAACGTCAGGGAAATTGTTCGAACCCCGCAACAAAACTTAATTGAAGACGATGTTTGACAAATTAACACATCCAGCATGTTCAGAATAAAGACACGTTGGTACTTGCAGGATATAAAATACTTTGCAACGCGATATTATGGAAGTGTGCAGTGTCATCACTTGACATAGTCCCCATCATAAATAGATCAAGGGATTCCCAGTCCTATTTCAGTCCAATGACAGTGACTGTTGGAATACAGAATGATTTCGCTGTCATTATGTGGAAGAGCAGAACTCAAATAGCAAGCCCTTTTTAGTACAGTATTATATTTGGTCATCCATGCAAGGCGAGTAAAATATTGGCCATGTAGCCCAGTCTATTTAGACTGCGTAGAATATATAGTAAATGCTGTACAGTAAGGGTCAATGAAACATATTTGACAAACCGCTGAAGCTGCTGTACCACGAGAACGAGACTCCTTCGATGCCCGCCGTCTCGTTTGCGACCCCGCCACGCTTAGTCATGTTCGCAGGCCAACAAATGGAACCATTTGAGGGGGGTTGTCATGCAGAACAGACTCAAAGCCCAGCTCAACCAACCTAAGAAAGAAAGAAAGAAAAAAAAATCAGTTGAAGAAGATATTACATTTGGTTTGTTCATTCACAAGATTAGTTCAGTATTAGCCCCACATGCTCTCCTCTCCCCCCTCAAAAAGAAAATGCAAAATATTTGGTCTACATATGCACAGTGATGAACCTGGTGCGCCTTTAATGTTATCGGTATGCATGTGCACCTGTCCACCACTTCAGTGCACCCCTGGTTGTAATCCTTTAATAAGGAAAAACTATGGGTACCTGTAAATTACAAATTTGACTGTTGGAAGACTGCAATGCTGCCTAAGGAGTAACTCTTTGTTACATTCACTTTTTAATTTATAGCTTTTGTATGTAGGCACCACTCCCGTTTAAAAAAAAAAATCATCCCAAACCAAATGTTACGAGATGGCGAAGTAATTGGTGGTTCCGATTGACGGATATTCTGATGAGCGTCTGTTTCAGTGGGTGGGGCTCATTGCTTGGAGCCTGCGAGTTCAATTTCGGGGCCAAATTTAAGTGGTATGCTGCCTCTTCAGTGGATGACAGTGGCAGCGTGGTATGTGAGTTTACCATATATGGGCAAAGCCAAGCGGCGTGAGGGCGCTACCTGCTTCCGGGTTTGTGTGACCAGGGAGTGCTTCTCAACCTGCTGGCTCCACTGATTCATTGATTTCAAAGTGCAACTTCAAAGCAAGTGATCAACAGGAACAATGTCGTATGAACTGAGTGAGTATGCATGCTGAGTTGTCTCACGAAACATGCAACGCATGTCTCTATTTATGTGTTTTTCTTCCCTCAAGCCAGTCAGTCGTTTAGCACAAAGTTAGCTAGCTAGCCTCGCCCTCAGCTGAAATGAGGATTTTTGACATATCCTTCCTTGTGAACCAGACACTTATAAAACTCTGGTTGCCTTGTGTGTGTATGATTATTTTAACGGTTAGTTGATCCGGTCAGAAATGTTTCCCGTCTTAGAACGTTTGTGATTTAGCTCGTTGTTTTTGTGAGTTAGCGTGTGTCACGGTGTTGTGTGTTAATGTGATCACGCATTGTTATGACATGCCAGAACTGGCTGGATCTCCCCTCTTCCTCCAGGAAACTCCACCTATTGGTGCTTACTGATTTTAAAGCGCGTTTACTGCATGGTCTTATCTACTGATTTCAGGTGATGAAAAAACAACCCCCCCCCCCTCCAAAAAAAAATCTGGAAGAAAAACAACTATAGTCAATGCGGAAGCTGCTCCACTTGTGATAATGCATATGGCTTCTGTGCTGGTGAATAAACATATAAATGAAATGTGGCTCTGTATTAAGAAAACAAAATGACTGTGATAGTGAGCATGCCGAAGGCAATTAGTGTATTTTTCCCAAATTTGCTTGAAGGATGCTCTGCGTATTTTCATTTGAAACATCTCGACAAACCACCAAACTAAAGTGTCACAGTAAGAATAAGATAAGATAAGATAATTTGTCCCACACTGGG
>CAAKHF010003451.1:8466-19846 GCA_901007745.1 Hippocampus kuda
GGGGTGGGACACTGTTTTCTCCTTGCTTTGAGTTTGCATACGCGCTGTGAGATTTTTGCGTTCAACCCTCGAGCGTGTCAACAGCCCTCGGCTGCAAGCTTGGGCTGCCGAGCCTCGGTAATGAGAAGTGATTGTGGCGCCCCGTGCATGAAAGCCGCTCTCCCCATCGCCGCGATCGCCTTTTTCACCCCTCTTGCTGTAAACCGGGGAGATGATGCGTGCACTAATTGAACGTTTTCTTTTGCCTGTGCGACCTTTTATTTTGGTTCTATTCACACGTGCGCTCGACTTGTTTCACGCCCCCTGCGGGGTGAGTTTTGAGTCGTTTTCCCATCGGGGTGGTTTTCTCCAAAGCCAAGTGATGGAAGATCGCACAGCAATTCTATTCAAGTATTTACAGTCGAATCTCAGAAGTTCAATTTAGAATGTTCTAATTTTCTCACCGGAGCTAGCTAAGAGGGTTTTTTTCTTCACTTAAAAAAAAAAAAGACCACTTTCTGATTTAAAAAAAAAAAAACAACCTTAAACCAATTTCAACTAAACAGAAGACGAGAAGATTGTCGTCTCGCTGATACGTGAAAGGAGCAGTCCCCGCCCACAAATAATGGCCGCCAGGAAGATGCGCCGAACGTTCTGGCGTCGCCGCGCGGTTTTCCAACGGAAGGTGACGCACCGTTTTCCTGTCCAGAAGTGCCAATGTTCCCCTTGAAGAATTGGAGTGAAAGATGTCTTGAATCAAAATGAAAAAGTCTTTCCCGTTCGATTCTTTCCCCGTGCGTTACTCCGCCGAACAAGGCTCCCGAATGGATGGCGCTCAACCTGGGCTGCTTCCCGGACGGAGCGCCTCACCACGGTTCAAATGTTCATCTTTGAACCTTCCCTTGCTCAGCCTTTGCTTGAGTCAGCCATGTTGCCGAGCGCCCCCGCGTGAAGGTCACGGCGGCGTCCGCTCAAAAGTTCCTCTCTCCCCAAACGCTCTCTCTCCCCCGCGGTCTCTTTGTAATCTCGGTCTGAGAGAAATGCCAGCTGCCAGTCTCATTCGCCGAGATATGGAGCGAGCCCCAAACGCACCTGCTTACCCACGGCGGGATAACAGTCGGCGAGGAAAAAATATGTCGATTATAAAATGGAGGCAAGCTTTTAGATGATAATGCTGCGGCGCCCGGCCGGCGGGTCCCAGAGAAACGAGAACCAGGTGGTGGTGTTGTTGTTGTTTTTACGCGTGCGCGTGCACGTGCGTGCGCGCGTGTGGTGGGCGCCAAAAAATGTGCTGTCCAGTCCTCACCGTAACTCCCACTTGGCAGGACAAAATGAATGGCCTTTGCTATCGATTTTTGGCAGACAAGTCCCACTACAACCATCTTATATCTTATTACCAACAGCCTGAGACGCTCAAATTGATCTTGATCTGCAGGAAGGAAAAAAAAAAAAAAAAACCTCCCCTGGCGTAAATGACCTTTTATGGTCTTTACTTTTCAGTGTCATTTTTTTTTTTTTTTTTTTTTGCTTTCTTTCCCCTGTGTGCACCCCGCACGCACGTACAAGCGTGTGCGTGTGTTGCCCTAAAAATTCAGCGATATCCTCAAAGGCTGAAGGGGAGCAATTTGTGGAGCATTCACTACGGTAAGCATGTCCAAGGCGTTTGCACTCCGGTTCTACGAAGATAGGGAGGAAGGCAACGTTTTCTTCATCAAAAAATCGAGCAAGGACCTGCAGGCTGCGTCAAAGCAATCTGCCCGCAAAAACATCATCAGCATCATTAGATTGTCACGCAGACTTTTAGTCTCGAGGGAGGCAACTTTTCTCCTCACTGTTTTTGGAAGAGACTTAAAAAAAAAAGTTCGATATTGTTCAATGACATAACGACGAATGCGAGAAGGTGCGTAGCTACCGCGCGCAAAGATTGCTTTTGTTTTCCCCGAACTCCCCGAGCAAAAAAAGGAGCACTTGAAATGAACACGCTGTGAAAAACTCCCTGGGGAAAAGTCACGTTGCTTCCCTATTGAAATAAAAGCGCACGTGAAATGTATGTGAGGGAAATAAAACCGAATGTAACATTTTATTGCCCGTATTCGATACCCCGACGTAAATTCTGAGAGCACCGAGAAAGGTCGTCCCTCAACGGAGGCTGCTGACTTTTCAAGGCCACGGCACAGCTTTACCGCTTTGGTAAACAGTGAAAGTGTCCCGTTCCTGTTTGACAAACCGGCGCATCGCCCGTCCTCCGCTGCCTTTCGTGCGACACGATAAGTCGCAGTTCCCTGCAAATGTCTCACCAGACGCTGGAAAAAGGGACCCGGGTGCCGCGCGCCACTTCGGTGACATTCCCGACTGGCGTCGCACCGTTGCCGATTGTCGCGGGACGCGCCTCTGGCTGCGGGCGGACCAACGCGAGCTGCGCTTCCCTTCATGACCACTCGGGACCGATTGTTTGTGTTATCGACTCCACGTCACGAATCGCCTCTTGGCGAGGGTCCGCGTTCCAAATGTTTTGCATCAGTCGCCAAATGCCCCGCGTTCATGATTGATTGACGTTTGACAAGCGGATGGCTCTTGCCGCTGCGGCTCGGCGGCGGAGAATTAGCCGCAATTTCCAGTTGCGTGCGCCGCAATGGACTCATCCTCTATGGCGGGACGATAAAAGTGAATATTGATGTCTTCCGTTATGACGGCGCTGTAAATGGGCCCTGGGAGAGTTCTCGAACGAACGTCTTGTTTCTTTCGAGATGATCCAATTGAAGCGTTTTACAGTCCCACAAGGGAAGTCAAAGGGAATCCGACGGCGGTCTGGAAATGAACAATCCTCTCCCCGACAAGCGCTTCCATCCGTCCGTCCGTCTGGCTTGATAATGCTTTTCCTTCTGAGGGTGGCGGGTGAAACTCGAAGGTTCAGGTTGGCCTTGCGCAAACAGATGTCGTACTTTGCGCGATGCTTGTATGTGACCCCCGCCTACCTCGGCAGAACCCTGAATGTCGGAAAAGTCGGCGTTCTGTCAAGCGAGCGGTCAGCAGACAAAGCCTGTCCTCATTGCCCGCCGCACTTCAAATCTCAACATAAAAGTGTCGATCAAGGCTTACCGAGCTCGTCGGAGATGGCCGGATATCGCCGTCTTAAGATCTGCATGCTTGGCAGGTGGATTGGATTCAGCAGGATGAGGCTGAGTCGAGGGTTTTATCTTGACAAGGCCTGAAAGTCGACGAGGAAGAAAGCTTAGGGCGGGGAGTTAAGTTTCGCTCTAAAACTATCGAAATGTGTGCCACATTATTCATGTTCGTCTGTGTCACATGTCAAAAGAGATCTTCCAATCCATGCCTCAAAAGCAGGTCTAATCGGCTTTATTGGCACTCTGCTGGGGGCTAATTACAGTGGCCTGGCAAAATGAGCAAACAGCTTCGGAGTGCTTATTTGGGTGCAAAAATTCATCACTTTTAATTGGCGCAAGCAATTAGGGCCTGTTTGTTACTCGGCTCTGCTTAATCCGACAACACAAGTTTGAAATTTCGACAAAAAAAACACTCTCGCGTACATAGTCGACGTTATTCGGCTCGTCTCTTCAACTTCTCGTGCAAAGTTGACGTGGGAAAAAATTTGTATCTCAAGGGCCCGACCTTTGCTGACCCCAGATCTACTTTTCAAGCAACCAACCTGCCTCGATCGACTCGTTACCGCACGCGCATGCCGTGATGAGCAACGGCCCCGAACATGAACGAAAAAAATAAATAAAATGGATAAGAGTTTGCGAGTTGGCGAAAAGGAGATCTCCGTCGAGACCTGACGCGGATGCGCTTTTGCTAACTTAACTATCGTAGCTCACGTGCACCGTTTTAAAATGCTTCTCCTGGCGCTCGCGAATCCCGTTCTTTGCTAGCGCCGTCGGTGAATTACAGATGAAATCGACTTGCAATGAGAAGAAGAAAAAAAGAGAGATGGCAACAGCTGTGATGGCAAGTCGCACTTGCAGACTGTTGACCGCTCACAACTTCCTGCGCCGCCGTCGTTTCAAGGTCACCTGCTCTTTCCTTCTTTCTTTTCTTTTCTTAGTCGTTGCTTTCTTCGTACTGCCTTTGTGATCAGATGACAACTGTGCGACTTGAAAACAAGCGACGGCACCTGTGGTAGGCCCAGAAACGAGTGGCGTGTTGCCTGCTGAGGGCTGTCGCGTCAAACTTAAACAGGATTGCATGCGGCGCAGAGTCGCCACGAGAATATTTATTTGCCTCAGTCCGCCCAAGAGCTGCTGTAGATTTCATTTCACAGGTTTACAGTGCGTCACACACAACATACTGCTGATCTGTTTCTCGTATGGGCTCCGTTTTATTGGTTCTAATTATTTTTTCATTCCCCCTCCCTCTATAGGCATTGTCTCTCCAAATCTGGGCATTTTTAAATACAAATTTCTCATCTCACTGCTTTCCAATTTACCAAGCTGCCGGCTGCTTTGGTTTCTGACATTCGGGCATCAGCGGGGGCTCATGATTACATTCCATAACCATATAATGTTCATCTCAGGCCAAACGCAATCAAAAGGTTAGTGTGGGGGGTTTTTTTTCGTTGTTTTAGTGGACTGAATTGAACACGCACGCGGTCCATGAGCCCCATCCCAGTGATGCACCAGTACCATCTAGTGGCACAAAATCCTGAAGTTACATTACAAGAGGAAAAAAAAACAAAAAACAGCCCACTGAATAAAGGAAAGTGGACACCACAGAGAAGCCAACATTTGAAGAATTTGGCCTCCCTGTGATAGGGGACAAAAAGCCATGGAAAATTGCTGACGTTGAATCATGAGTGGGCATTTGGGCTGTGGAGCAACATGAAAGAAGAGACAGAAGTGCTGAACTCATTCACTCCCAAAGACGTTTTTAAACGTCGTTTCAGACGTGGTCTAGAATTGGCTGGTACTGAATGAGTTAAGATGGGGAAAAAGCCTTTTATATATACAGTGTATATATATATATATAAGTGGATTGTAATGTGCCCAGTGTGTCTTTCCACCCCCCCCCCCAACCCCTTCCCATCCAGAGAAATGTGAAAGCAAAGAGCAAGTCAGTGCGGTGGCACATGAAGCGGTGTTCTCTCTGACTGGAGAGTGTGGGAGGAAGAGAATGAATGGAGAGCTAATATGTGAATCTGAAAAGCCGTTAGCAGCGTCAGGGCGCGCCGCGCGGCTGTGCCATTCCGCCGGAAACGGCAACCGTCTCGAAGAGCCTCGAATTCCGCGACGCACCGAAACGCAACCGTGCCCACGGTGGGTGTCCCGCAGTTTAGAGAAGATTACTTGCCAGCCGTTATCGTAAATTGCTTTCCGCGTCAGGCTTCTGTGCTGGAAAATCTCTCCGAATATTGGGCGCAATGACCGGCTGCTTAATCTCGCCCGTAACCCCAACAGAAATGGAGGCCCGTCGCTTTATCAGCAACAGAGCTCCTTATCTGCCGCCCGGAGCGCGCGCCCTGCATTCCTTTGAGAAGGAACCCATCGCACCAAGAGGAAATGCTTATTTTCTCACTTTTTGGCTTTCCTGTTGGCGTTCGCGCCTTCTACACAAGAGAATTATATTTCTCGTGGTGAGCCTGGATTGATCGTTTGCGGATTTCTTCTTGAGTCGATCTGTTCCAATCCCGGAGCTCAAACAAATAAGGGAGACACCGGACACTGTGACTAAAATGGCGCAGAGTCATTTCATGCCATCGAGGTTCTATTTTTTTGCCCCGCCTTCCCTCTCGGGTCTGCGATCCGGATGCCATGAGAGGTACGAAGCGGAGGCTCCGAGGGGTTGGAGCCTCTTCCGTGGCCGCTCCCGCTCTTTGGAATGAACGGCGAGTGAAAGCCCCCTCGTTGCCCATCTTTCAAATTCGTCCGCAAACTTAAACGAGCTTTTTCGTCGGACTGTTTTTGTGCTTTCTGCCGTCATTGTTATTCATTTGTTGTTTCATTGTTTGTTGTCACGTGACTTACTTTTGCTCCACGTGGCGCACTTTGCGTACAGCGGCGGTTGTTTTCGAGCGCTCTCGAAAAATACACTTGGCTTGAGCTGAGAGCTGAGTTGAATGGACCGAGGAGCTTTTGCATTTGCACGGCGTTCCTTTGTCAACGCTGCGTTGGCTTCCTGCGTCACGCGTATGCAAGTAGCAGGTCGCGCCAAAGCATTTCAATGCACTTGGAGGAAACCATTTCTTGATCAATCGATCGGACACAAGCACTTCGCTGTGCTCCGAAATAGATCACGTTGCATTCCGTCCGTCTTCCGTGTCTTTCCGCTGAAGTCACTTCAACTTGGAGGCTTGTTTTTTTTTTTTCTTTTGTTTTTTTTTTCTGCACTGTGCCCGTTCCAGTTTTGCCGAAGGCCTGACTCCATCAGACACGGTTCTCATATTAATGAGCACGTGTGCTCGGACCCCAGAGGAGGTCGAGCATGCCTTCTCATCAATTTCAGTACATACCCGAGACGCCACATCAGAGTTGGAAATCGCCCCCCCCCCCCACCGCACCCAGTGTGCTGCATGTCATTTGGCTGTGTGAAACAAAATTGAATAACGTGGAATCGGACAGTGTATAAGATGGCCAGAAGTGAGCGTGAAAGCACCCCCCCCCCCACCACCACTTCTTCTCTCTCTCTCTACTGATGGGTGTGACTCAGGAAAACCCAAATCACTTGCAGATTGCTGTTGGCAGGTGTGTTGCCCCGTCATCGACAGAGATTTCCAAAATACAAGGCGCGAAATTTCTTCCTCACACTGAAGTGGGCAGATAGCCAAGCAAACGTCCATCTATCCATTCATTTTCTAGCGCTTATCCGGAGTCGGGTCGCGGGCGCAAGAGCCTGAGCAGGAAAGCCCACACTTCCCTCGTTCAATTCATGTTCGCTGAATGTGGCCAAAAATAAAAGTGAGTGATCCGTCGCAGTCACAAAGGGTGGGGCCAAATCAGTCACAAAGCGGAGCTAAGTAGGTACTGCTAAGATGCTGCATTGTAACCGATCCGGTGAGCTTAAATTAGGATGAAGCAGTGATGGCTGCTTTATTGATTCAATTAAAGGCAACTGGTGGACCTTGGCGGAGGTGTGCGCTTGACTGAGTGCCATTCGAGTTTCAAGAAGCGATCTGTTCTCTGCTGCTGCAGCTTTTATGTGAGGTGTCATTCGGCTTGATTTAACAAAAGTGCTTGTCAATTGGTCGGATATCTTTCCAGAGCTCTGCTCCCGCATAAGGCAAAACGCTTTCCAGTGGAAGTGCTTTGAGATTTCAGACATAAAAGGCGGTGCGTGTCAAGAAAAAAAAATGCAAACGACTGATTTGACGATTCATTGGAAAGGTGGGCGGTGCCAAATGACACTGTGGCTTGGTTCCGTTTGTGACCAACAGGTGGCAATGGAGGGCTTCTCCTCCAGCGTCGCGCCTGTTGCTCGTCGTGTCAGGAGCTCTCTTTTGTTCAAAGGACCGCCGCGCCGACCGCACGCGGTCGGATCGTTGGTTGTTACTTTGGTTTTTGGGGTTTTTCCAGACTTTGTTAACGTTACTGTCATGGCTTTTTTTTTCTGTTGCTTTGAGTTTGGGGGTGGGGGCGGATTTGGGGACTTTGGAATCGTGCTTTCGATGTAGTTTTTCCAGCGTACCCGTGCAAGCGTATTTGTGAATGCCTTTTGTTCGGTCCTCCCGACTCCACCCGCCTCCCTCCTCTTTGGGTCCCGCTTCCATCACACACCCTTGACAAAACCGATGCCTGCAACCCCGCTTTGAAAACAATCTGATGTCAACATATCGATAATACAACGAAAGGCCAACGTTGACCGCAATCTGTTCTGTCGCTGGGGTTGACTTGCAAATGGTTTTCACCCAATTATCATGAAATCTATCTGATCGAGAGGCAAACTGCTGCCGTCGGAAAACCTTTAGCAACTTTAAAGGCCACGGCTTAGGCAACATTTGAACATTCCTAATTGGCAGGCAAGTGTACCATCGCGAACAACAATACCGTATGTGTGCGTGCAGCATTCGACAGGCCCGTGCAGCAATGAACATTGTGAGACGTATATTGCCATTCCTTCCTCTTTTCTTATGGTTATTATTGTCACGTGCCGGCCCAGGTGAGAGACATTCACCGGGGACGCGTATCTAGAAGGGAGGGGAGGGAGTTCCACATGCTAAAGGTATTAGACTTGACAGGTTTTGAGATCAATTTTTTTTTTTTCCCCCACCGGTGGCTTTGTTGGCTCTATCCACCATATTATCAGCGCATAGTGCTATTCCTCATGCCGCATGAACCATCTGGAATCGTTGCTGCATATTGCAGGACATGTGACAAGTACACGCAGGTGTGGCTTTTTCTTTGACACGAGTTCCGTTATTCGATTGTGCGAGCTCCTGTGCGGTGAACGTCAAAGGGCCTTTTTTGCTCCTTTGGCTCCAATCAATATCCAAGGTGCTGGAACCGTACTGGATCAAGTCTGCCCAGTTTGAAACGGTGTGACTTGAATGCCCCCTAGTGGTTACACCCAGCACATCCGAGAGGTCCATTTGATGCCGGTTGAAATGGACGAGCCTCAAGAGGCCCGTGAAATGGTCAGAAGGGGGCTATTTTCAGTTCGGTTCAAGGTCTGTCACGCGAAACTTTGAGCCCGGACCAGAGAGGCGGACCAAGGAACCTTTCTGCGCTGAAGACGCATGCCAGTCTAGTTTTGTGGCTTATTTGGTGTCGGTTGACATTGTGCTGCTGCTGACTGGGAGCGAGCATGGAAGAGAAGGAAAGGTCAACGGCACTTTGGGACAAGCCTTGTCAAATGAATTTGGTTGTTTGGAGGACATCGTTCGCTTTCCCGGCCATCTTCTTTTCTTCAGGGAACTGCGTGGGCCTAGATTTACTCGCAAATATTTACGCAACTGCTTAAGCATTCTTCTTGTGATGTAGATGAGCTCAAAGTCTCCAAACGGGAGCTCGCGAAACGTGGGCACGCATTAATGCTTTGGAGACTTGCCACGCTACTCCGGAAGAGACGTTTTCTGTCAGTTCAGCTTTATTCCTTGCCGCCCGTCCGTCTCTAGTCTCATTCCAAACGCCAGGTGACTCCGGCATCGAGTCGGTGTTTTGGGGTCTTTGAGGCCCAGTGAAAAATACCGCCGCGTCGATGACGCACGTCGAAAATACCGTTGGCAAGACCTTTAGAATCATCATGCCTTTTCTTCTCCTTTCAACGCGCTCGTTTGTGTAAAATGAAGGACACGGCAGAAATAAATCGGGGCCCTTCGTGTAGCGATCATCCGGCTAATCAACTTGAATTCATGCGTCCATTCAGGTAACTCGCCTTCCGAGGAATCCGAGGAGCATGACAAGGAGCCTCGGACGTTGACCTACCCCGCCTACATCGCCAGCTTGTTGGACGCGGGAGCCAAGCGGATGGCAGCCGGCGTCCGGATGGATTGCACCAGCCAGGGCCAGTGCCCTCGCTCCTGCCATCTCTGCCATATGAGCCCAAGGGCAGCTCAAGGGCGACAGCAGTCCGAGCCCGTCCTCTTGCAAATCACCAAGGCGGCGCCCGTCTATGAATTGGTGTCCAACAACGAGACGTACCAGGTGTGTGGCAGTTTGTCTTTCGGGTGTCTGGAAATCGCCACCAAAACGGATGTGTGATCTTTACAATGGAAACGAATCGGCTCATATCAGTCCCGCCGTGACGATATTATTGTTGTCGTCGCCCGGAGATCGCACCTGATTAAGGATCAAATATAGAAGTTTGAAAATGGCGGCTTTCGATAAGACGCGGGGGGGTCAACAGAGTGCAACGTGCGAGGGCACCATCACTTTTCATTTCCTTGAAATGGAAGAAATTCACTTCTGTCCGTACATATATGGAAAGCGTGTCAATAACTTTGCCTTTTTGGTTTCGCTTGCTCGCTAGGTCAGTTAGCTGAGCACAACAAGTCACTGAATGTCAAATTTGTTGCCGCTCTTGCGACACAAGCCCACGCGCTCTTTGAGAAAAGGCCCTTTGGAAAATGGCTTGGTGGTCTTTGCCAGTTGGAGTGGCAACAACGAAACGTGCCTTTGTAACTGCTGATTGGACGGCCATTTGCCCGATTCTTCTTTTTTTTTTTTTTTCTACTGTGTCGGCTGTACCAAAATGTAAAAATGCTGCCATTTTGAAATTAATCTCTACCTCGTCTTGATATTGCCTCGCACGCCTCCCCCAACAATATCTTTGCACTTGCTGTTGTCGAAAGCTTTTCAAATTGAGCTTCCCAGTCCTCCTTCTGTTTGCTCACCTGCTCATGTCCTCCTTTCTCTGCCTTATCGCAGGCCCTTCAAGAGGCAATGATGAGCACGCTGTGGTGCTCAGGGAGCGGCGACGTGATTGATGACTGGTGTCGGTGCGATTCCAGTGCCTTTGGCGCCGACGGACTCCCGACATGTGCGCCTCTGCCACAACCAATGTAGGCAACCCGTCGCATCTATCCGTTCCATTTTCGAATCCGCTTCTCCTCGAGGGTCGCCGGCCCGTCCGGCGGTGGGCGGGCTAACCCCTGAAGCGGTCGCCGGCCAATCGCACGGTCACACCTCGGGACAGTCTCTTGGGGCAGGCTGGCGGGCGGGCGGGGGGCAGCGCGGGCGAGCGACGCGGGCGAAGGGCGGCAGGCCGGGCACGCCCGCAGGCCCCCGCCGCAGTGGGCGCTACCAGAGGGGGTGGGAGGAGGCCAGCCGGGGGCGGACGGTCTCACCGGCGCCTCGCTCGGAGGACATGAGAAATGCGGCGCTCGACGGAAAGACGTACTTGAAAAAAAATGCACTCCTGTTTTATCAAAGATCGTGTGAGCATTTTGACTTGTTTTTGGGAGTCGGCTGTGTGTCGCCAAGAAGTCACGCTCATGTTTCTTCCTCGTGTTTTTGTTTCCAGGCTGAAACTGTCTTTCACTCATGAGCCGAGTAGCTCCTTGCTCATCATGGAATGGAACCACACGGAGCCGCCCATCGGCGTGCGGATCATCGATTACCTCATCAGCCAGGAGAAGGTGACCGAGAGGACTGACCACTCCAAGGTTGAGACGGGTAATTTGTTTTGTTTTTTTACTTCGGGCAGCTGACATCGGAAGGATGGCACCCAAAAAAGCCGGCGCGGAAAAAGCTCAAAATTGCAACCGTGTGCACGCTAATGGCCAAAGTAGCTGTCGTAAGGCGGGCGTCATCTCGCACCCGCTCGCAAAGCAGCAGAAGGGCAACTGAGTGCTGACCAGCTGCAGCTACGCGAGTGCAGTCCCGAAAGCGCGCCGCCTCGGCCTGAAAATTGAAAGCAACAGGAAGAGGCCAAAAGCATTGACAACTCATTCTGATTCATATTGCATTTTCCAAAGAAGAATTAAACGGGGAAATTATTCACTTTCCATCCATCT